>JAPYZC010007866.1:0-15897 GCA_030522665.1 Ichneumoninae sp. A BG-2022a
ATTCATCAAAAAATTAATTGGTTAACAAATTACCCGGCAACAAAACTTTTTTTTAATGAAAATGATTCGTTTATTTTTCTGAATACGTATGAATTTTTACAGATTTTTAAGCAATCGTTGATTTTTTATTTTTTTTTATACAACAAAAATCAACGATTACTTAAAAATCTGAAAAAATTCATACGTATTCAGGAAAATAGACGAATCGTTTTCATAAAAAAAAGTTTTGTTGCCGGGTAATTTGTTAGCCAATTAATTGTTTGATGAATTTGTTAATAACATTTAGCAATTATTATTATGCAAAATTAATCTTCTCAGTACCTTTAGTATATTTAGTAATTATTATTATGCAAAATTAATCTTCTCAGTACCTTTAGTACACATGATTTTTTTCAGACTTTTACACCATCAAGAAGTACTTGCAATTGTCTCTTATTGTTGACGAACTTATGCGAAGTCAGCGCGCAGCGAGACTCCCTCCTTAAGCCGCGTTGGCGCAAAGCTGAGAGCGCGTTGTCTCGTCAGCTGAGCGACTTCGCATAGTGCGAGAGAGAATCAAGGGGGAGAGGGGGGAAAAGCGATATTACGGAATTCCACTGTACAGCAATAAAACTAAATCAGACTGTATTGCGATATAGATACGGCAGCAGATAAGAAGGTGAGAAAACAACGATACACTAAGAATCGTGCATTGCCGTGATAAGCACAAGAACTGACGTCTTATCAACATAAAGGTCAGAGAGTTGTTTTGACAGCGTGCAAAGAGACTACGTATTTGCACTCGACGACACAAGTGTAATCAGCAATTACGTAATTGACACGAGTCTCGGATGACATGCGAGACTATACTGCTTAAAACCGAACGTTTCCGAGTGAGTATCCTTGTAACATTCCAGTGCAGTGCCAGTGCTTTGCCGGCTTCACTGGTCGCAGCAGCGCGTTCAGTTGTTTGCTACGCACACTTTATCACTTTTATCACATAAAAAATTATTTGAAATTATGGAGTTTTTGAGCTTCGACGTGTCCAGTAAGAAGCTCAGTGTAGAGAAGTGTGCGATTCCGAAGCCGAAGCCGAACGAGGTTTTGGTCAAGGTGTCGTACTCGGGAATATGTGGAACCGATCTTCACATTTTGGACGTAAGAATAGTTTGCATATCGCTCCGAAAATTTCGATTAATTAAGAGCCATGTTAGAAAAAAATAAAATTGATTTTTACTAATGACGTTTAATAATTTAAGCTATAACTTTCGCAGGGCTCGTTTCCTTGCAAGAAGGAGGGTAAATTAACACTGGGTCACGAGTTTTGCGGTACGATCCAGGCAATCGGTTCGGAGGTAAGAACTCTCAAGGTCGGAGACAGGATAGCCGTGGATCCCAACAGCGGTTGCAACAAGTGCGACTTTTGTCGCAACGGAAAATATCATTTTTGCGAAAACGGCGGAATCAACCATACGATTGGAATATTCAGAGACGGTGGATGGGCCACTCATGCTCTGGTACCGGAGGATCAGGTAGATAACAGAAATAGATCATTTTAAAAGTGTTGCATGTTTATTTGTTCGCATGTTATGTTGAAGTTACTGTGGCCACACTGAGAAAAAAAATCGATTGAGTCAACAAAATGAGCGCTTACGGGTGGCGAAACAAATTTTTGGTTGATAGAACGAAATAATTGCTGTATTAAGTTCTTTCGATCAACCAAACATTTGTTTCGCCACCCGTAAGCGCACATTTTGTTGACTCAAATGATTTTTTTTCGCTGTGCAAGAAAAGAATTTGCTCGATAACTACGGATAAAATAAGAGAATTATTTTTTATTTGCAAAAAGTAATTCTAAATATTTTCAGGTTCACCTGATACCGGAAGGTGTTGAGATGCCACAGGCAGCACTCAGCGAGCCCTTATCTTGCGTGGCCCACGGCTGGGACAAGATAAGTCCCATTACCGTAGGCACGAAGACTCTCGTCATTGGCTCCGGGATAATCGGGCTGCTCTGGGCTTGTGTATTGCATCTTCACGGTCTCCGGAAGACCGTTGTTATCAGCGAGCCACAGGAGAAGCGCAGGGCAGCAGCGAAAAAGCTCGGTACGTTTTTTAAAGCCAAAAAAAAATAGTTAAAAACCGCTATAGTATATAGTATATAGTATATAGTATATAGTATATAGTATATAGTATATAGTATATAGTATATAGTATATAGTATGTTCCTTCTTTTGTTCTGGCTCGAAGTTCTGGAATTCGCTGTCTCGGGCGGTGACGAATGTTTCTTCGTTAGAGATTTTTCGCGGCTGTTGCCATCGGTTTTTAATGGCGGAGGAGGAGCGTAAAGCGATTCAGGGGTAGCTTCCCCTGATAGACAAACGGCACGAAAAGGCAGCACATGACGCAATAATTACGGCATGTGCAGCACGTGCCGTAATTATTGTGTCATGTGCTGCGTTTCGTGCTGCTTTGTCTATCAGAGTCTATTTGAAAATCCGGTCGAAATGTTACTTGTGTTAAATATGTTAAAGGTGTGAAGTGCCTCTGATCTCATTTACATTTGGAGTTGACTCTCAAGGGACGTCGTCCCAGAGTCTCATAATGAATAAATAATAATAATAATAATAAAAAGTATATAGTATATAGTATATAGTATATAGTATATAGTATATAGTATATAGTATATAGTATATAGTATATAGTATATAGTATATAGTATATAGTATATATAAAATGCATTAATAAATGTTTCGTTTGTTTTGTTTGAAACGCAAAGATTTGGAGTACGAGGTAAAGGCTCCGTCGGAATTGAATGGGAGGCAATTCGATCTGGCTGTGGATTGCAGTGGTTCCGGTCCGGCGATGGAAGCTGCGGTTCCGCTTTTGGGCCGAGGTGGTCGACTCTGCGTATTCGGCGTCGCCAATCCCAAAGCGACCCTGACTCTTCACCCGTTCGAGGTGCGGTATCTTTGCAGTGCGTAAAATTTCATACGAAACTAATTAAATTTTAATCTATGTCTTCCAGATTTACATGAAGGAGTTGGAGGTCATGGGTGTTAACATAAATCCGTTCACATTCCCGAAAGGTTTGGCACTGGTCCAAGCGATGGCCGATCGTTACCTGAATTACGAAAGATTGGGTATCCGAGTTTACAAATTGACTGAATACAAGGAAGCCCTCGAGGCGCTGAAGAACGGCGAGGCCAGCAAAGTTGTCTTCAAACTATAACTAAACTGAGCTGTTAAACGACTTATTTTGAAAAAATCAAATTTTGTAAAATATAGTGAAAATGTTAAGGTATCGTAGAGCTGCAATCTATGTACGCAAAATGTACAAACAACTGAAATCACACGAAACTATCGGAATCCCTTAATTCTGGTTCGAGGCATGAGTGATCGCTGTACGAGTTACGAAAGATTGGGTATTAAGTGCACAAATTGTTGGAATGCATGAAAGCCCTCGAATCGCTGAAGAACGGCGAAGCCAGCAACACTGTCTTTATACTATAATTAAACTAAGCAGGTAAACGACTTATTTTGTACAAAAAAAATTTGTTAAAATATAATTAACATGTTAACGTCTTCTAGAGGAGAAATGTATGTACGCAGAATGTACAAACTGCTAAAATTAGACGAAGCTATAAAAACCCTTAATTCCGCTCTCGAATGAGATCCGTCGTAATAATGAAATCTTCCATGTCACGACCATAAATGTCCATTTATTTTTAGTTCATTGTCTTCTATCTTTCGCGAGGACGCGAAGCGACCGAGCCACGGTAATCTGCTAGTCGATTTACACACGCCCCTGTTCGACAAATAACTTTATCGACGCTCGATAGAAGCTTCAGTGCTCCCCGAAGGGAATCGTCTAAATATAGTATTATATATAATTAATTTGTGTCGGTTTAGTTTGTGAATGAACGAGAACACACGATGACGTACAAGCTCGATCGACGGTACCGTGACGCGCGAAGCAGCTAGTAGCGTAATGACAATGAGCTCAAACCGATCAAAGGTTGGCTTAGAATTTTTCTTCGAGGCTTCCAAGAACATCCGTGGCTTCGCTTATAATTGCTATAATCAGCGACATCATTATTAAGGGACAAAGGGCACTGTCATTCAGGATTAATGGTTAATCGACAGTCGGGACCTTTGAATTTGAAATGACCGAAACAAAAATAAATGTAACATCTATATTTGTCATCGAGACCGTGCGGAATACGCGACGTCCTCGCTATGATTGCGCACGTAAAGAGACAGTCCGATTGTCCTGGAAGTAGGTCGTCGTTGTCGCGTGTCTGGCATTCCCACACGGCCAAGTTCCGTCACACGGGCTAATCAATTTATCGACCATCCAATACAATCTATGGTATCGTTCGACTCTTACTTTCGTATATTATTCAAGGAATAACAATAACTTAATAGATCTTGTTACCAGTTGTAATAAGGAGCGTGAGAATTCGACGGTCTTTATACGCCACATGGTGTGATTAGCTATCGAGGAAGACCTGGTGCACGTGTTGGCGCGCTCGACAACGAGGATTGACGAGCTTTCGGGTTCTTAACTCTACCGCGACACGCTACTTTACACAGTCCGATGGTCGGTTACCGAGCAAAGCCGTTCATTTTGTTCTCGACGGAAGTGTACAACTTTGATTTATTGGAATCTTACCGAACCCTCGGTGACAAAGTTACCGTCTATACCTGCATCTCAACTTTACACCAGCCCCAGAAATCATTGCGTTAGTTCAACTTCTTATTTGTCTGTACGTTTACAATTATTCCTGTCGGCGGATCAGGAATTTAGAGCTTGTTTCCCCTAGCACGTTGATGGACCGAAAAACGGACACCTCCGTTGGGGAACAAAACGGACCGTAAAAAACGACAAAACGGACTGTACATTTTTTGTTGGCATTTGGTCCTTTTTCTGTTGCGGAAACCGAAAACGGACCGAACGTTTTTTTCGAAAAATTTGTTTTAGTCCATTTTCGGTTCCCGCAACCGAAAAAAGACCAAGATCGTATTTTTATTCTGTCCTTTCATTAAAAACGTAATTAAAAGCAAAACAACAAAAAAAATTTTTAAACTTCGCCAAACATTTTTGTAAAAAAACGTTCGGTCCTTCCTCGGTTTCCGCAACCGAAAAAGGACCAATCCAAACGTACGGTCCGTTTTACCGTTTTTGTGGTCCGTTTCGTTCCCCACGTTTTTGTGGTCCGTTTCGTTCCCCAACGGACGTGTCCGTGTTTTTAGTTTTTTTCCCTAAAAGCAGCCGTCCGTCAACTTGCTAGGGTCAGCACGATACTTTATATGACAGAAGGTCCGCCCTTCCGACTGCGAGAAACGGCTGGAGAATTCGCCACCTCGCGGCGAAGATCGGCACTACCCATAGCGCAGCAGCTGAGCCTCGAGCAGTCACTTAAAAAAAATCCAATAGCGATCGATTCTCATAGAAACTATTCGCGTCCGCCGAATACGAACAATAACGAAAAAAAAACGAAAGTTCAAGAGCGTCCGTGTCCCATTCGTTCTAGTATTACCTTTGCCATCGGACATTTCAAACGAGCATCGAACGAATAATTCATGAAGAACAATTACTCTACTCCCATGTGGTTAAAGGAGTCAAGAGTTCGTCCTAATAACATCCATCACGGACGTTTGAAACATTATTTCTCGGCGGATATGTTTGGCGACACACGTGTGCGGCACGCGTTCACGGGCTTCTATAAAACTACGGTTCCAGTGTCACGATAACTGTACACGTACAAGTACGCACGACATACGTCCATAATGTTGTCGACGTTCGTAACCATAGCAATTTTGAAAGGCTTGCATTACCGAGCGGTGTCGTCCGAACAGTGGCAAGTCCGCTCGAGGGGTTTATATATCGCATGCCATGTACGACCGATGAACGAGCGAGCATCGCAAAGAGCCCTCTTTCATAGCCATACAGCAAACACACACACACACACACACACGCGTCGGTCACGATGTATTCGTACGGAACCGTGTCTGGCACTTCCTCACGTACAGAAAAAAACATAGTTTTCAACACACGCCCAACACTTTACACGCCGGCGTCGTAGCGTATATAAAACATAGCCTTACGCGTTTTTTTGTAATCGTGTAAGCACAAAATGCGGCGAAACTATCCCACCTGTTTGCCAAGGAACAGACCCCTGGTGGTCAGTATATGGCACGACATCGCCGATCACACGCGCTCCTCCGCAGCGCCGCGCCACTAGAAACAGCAAAGCCACAAACGGGAAAACAAAGTAGTCGCGACTATTGTCACTAAAGCAACATCCGCGTCGCACTGTAATCGACGGTGTCAAAAGATGTTTTCACTGTTCTACGAATACCAGTGCTGAACGCCGACGATACAAAGCAGTCTTCGTTTCGATAGACCGTTCGATCTTTCACGCTTACTTTCGAACAAAGGAATAAACCAAGGCAAACAAACGAACGACCGACGAGGAGAAATTCAGCCCGTTCGATCACTCTGGAAGTCCCGCTCGACGACGGAACATCCTTTGTGTATTTTTTTTATTAATTTCTCGAAGAGGCGAATGTTGTTCATCGTGATCTTTCCGAATTTTTGTGTCGGTGACTTTCGACAGTCGGCTCGTCGGTGAATCCGTAGCTGTGCTGTATCGTGTCTTAGCTGTACGGTCAAGGTCACACGACCGCATAGACGAACGACCTTTTATCCCGTTCGTATGTAGAGTCGCCGGGCTGGTATTAGCAGCGAAAACTCGAAGGCGGTCGCGGTCTGCTAGTCGATTAATAATTGAATGAAAAAAAAGGGAGAATAGAGGTGAACGACGGTATATACGACGAGTGTCCGAACTCGGTGAGGTCGGCGCAGAAGCGAGCGAGAGTTGTTCGCTTGTTGGCCCGAACGCTTGAGGAATCAGTGACGATACAAGTGATCGATGTCCGGTTACCACGATGAGGAAGGATACACCCCCACGAGAAACGAAGCCCTCGCGAGAGAGGAGGAGGCCGCGGCTGCACGATTACGCGCCAGCCTGGCAATAGTTCTCACCGTCCTCCCACCATCACCCGGAAGCTTGCCCGGCTGCAGTCCGAGCCTCTTCGGCAACGCGACACCCAACAGGCCGCCGGAAACTACGGGAATGGACGGTGATAGGATTCTTCTGGAAGACGAAACACAGGTGCAAGATCTTTGATTGACACATTTTTTTTAATTTAAAAAAAAAAATTTAATTGATAGTAACAAAATTTCGACGTTTTTGAAGCGTCGGTGAACGAGACGATTTTATTCGGATAGTCAATTTTTTTTGTCGAAGTTATGAAATAGAAGTGGACCGGAAAAAACAATTTTTTTTTATCAGTGAAATCATTTTTTTTAAGCTTATTTTGTTGCAAACAATTTGTTTCTGTGACATCAAAGGTATTATAGAACAAGGTCGTGTACATTTTTTTTTGTTCTCGAATTGTGTCCGCGAAGTTTTTGTGCGTGACGAACAGTTTAGAGTTCGCAAGTCGGCGCCATTTTTAGTAGGCCGAAGGGCATTTTTTGCTTTGCAGTAAAAAGTAAATTGTTTTTGGGCAATCGAATTTTCGTTTCCTTTCGTTGCAATGAATTTATTTGTGTGACATCAGAGGTATTATAGATCAAGGTCAAATTAAAAAAATCGTATTTTGTCGATCAAATTTAACACTTTACACTTTAGAGACTTTAGAGCCGACGGGTCGGCGCGATTTCTGGATCAAGCCACGCGTTGAACTCCTTGCTCGAAGATACACCGGTGTCCGAAACTGTGTCGGTCTCGTTGCAAAGTTTCGACTCCGGATTTAAAAAATTATTACTTTCCTATCTATTCATATTACATGTGTAAATCTTAGCGAGGGCAAAGTACTGTATACATCCGGTACATGAACAGGTGCAAATCTTTTATGATACGTTTGTTTAAAAAACAGATATATATATATATATATATGTATATATACCTATATATGTTTTTTATGGAGGAAGTCGGAAAATAGTATCGTCGAGCTTGACAGGTGATTAGTATAACGCGCTATATTCGTGAAGCTTTCAACGTCACCGACGAAGCTATACACCGGAATATTATAGTGCATAACTTTTCATCGATCCCGCAGGGAGCGCACCGTTTAGTATGAAAATTGTTCTGCTTCAATACTTATCGCCGGATTACGATTTTTCCGTGAATCGCGTAACTTTGTCCTTGCGAATATTATCTGAGAAATAAAGAGTATTAATTCAATCGAACGGATAGAAAAAAATCAATGGAAATATATCAATAAATGAAAACAAATAAAAATTCAAAAATTGGTGACACTGTGGTCGGAGGCCGAGCCGTACGAAAAGATTTAGTATGAAAATTGTTTTGCTTCAATACTTTTTGCCGGTTTACGATTTTTTTATGAACCCACCTAACTTCCTACTTGTGATTATTATGTGAAATAAAAATTATGATATTAATATAATAATATTAATGAAAATATAATATCAAGGTAGCTCCAGCGAGTGGTGTTTATTTCGTTTAAATTCGAGGAATTCGGACAAGAATTGCAAACACTTCTCGATGTTATAAAAATCTGAAAAAATTCATACTTATTATAGGCGCTGGAAAGACTAATTTTGCATAATAACTGTTTCAAAATGTTATTAACAAATTGTTGAAAAAAAAATTGCTGATCAAAATATGCGGCACCTCAACTTTTTTTTTTATGAAAATGATTCGTTCATTTTTCGGAACACGTATGAATTTTTTCAGATGTTTATCTTTATTTTGATTTTTCTTGTTTTTTACATGGAACAATGTGCAAAAATCAAAATAAAGATAAATATCTGAAAAAACTCATACGTATTCCGAAAAATGAACGAATTTTCATAAAAAAAAAGTTGAGTTACCGCATATTTTGATGAACATTTTTTTTTCAACAATTTGTTAATAACATTTTGAAATTATTATTATGCAAAATTAGCCTTTTCAGTGCCTATAATAAGTATGAATTTTTTCAGATTTTTATAACATCGGGAAGTGTTTGCAATTCTTGCCCGAATTTCTCGAATTTAGGCGAAATGTGCAAATATAATATCAATGAAAATATAATATTAATAAACAATAATAATATTTTTAAAAAATTGGTGCCACAGGATAGCCGCAGTCGGAGGCCGAGCCGGACGGAGGGATTTGTACACATCGAACCGCCCAGCCCGAACAAATCAGAGTTCAGTGACATCGTGCGCTCGATCAGTTCGCCGAATCCGTCGCTGGCATCGACGGGGGCTTCGACGGCGCGGAGAGATTCGTTTTCCGTTGAATCCGACGACAGGACTGTTCCAAGCCCGTGGCACAGTGGAATGGAAATTGACGAGCGTTTTCCAGCGGTATCCAAGGAAATTATTTACAATTCGGAGAAACACAGCGGTGACGTCGGCGCTGACGACTACACCGGAGATCCGGACGATCCGAGGGTCTCGAGGAGTACCTCGAAGGCGAAAGTTTTTCCGGCGGGAACGAGTCTGACGACGCGCGACGCTTTTGGTGAGCAAAAGCGAAAAAAAGACGTCTCTTATTTTTTTTCGTAGTCAACATGCTCACATATTAATGTAATAATATTATATACTGTAACGACCGGGCGAATGAATAATGCGCGTATTTAGTTTGGGGGCGGATATTATTAGTACAATAATATTATATACATAATTGGATGGAGCAGCTCGTTCTACCATAATACTAAAGCATCGCGCTACCTCGTGTCATTTACTTTCCGCTGTGCCAAGTATAAAACTGACAGCACACACAAACTTCCGGGCGCTTCTTTCACGACGCAAAAAAAATGTAATAGTGTCCAGTCACGCAAAGTGACACCCGCTTGAACGTGCTCTCCAGAGACCGAACACTCCCCTTGAATTCACGAATAGACTATAAATTATTAATCGCTGACGTGTTCACGCATTATCATGTTCATACGCTGCTGCAAATAAAATTTTTTCGAGTGCCTCGAAAAATATTTATTTCAAAAGACATTGAGCCACTGTGAACCGCTCAAGGAAATGCGAAACGTCCTGAGGTACCGTTTTCGAATTCCTGATAGAACTGAAATTTTAGCCATTCGTGTTAATTTTTTATATTTTAATCTATTCTTGTTATTTTTTTTTTATTTTAATCTATTCATGTTAATTTTTTCAAATATTAATCCATTCATTTAGTCATTCACTTTAATCCATCACGAGCATCACCGACGACACTTCTTCGGGCCGAAGACTTCACCCCAATCCGATTGCGTTACATGTATGTACCTCGATTAATTTTCCATCACTGTTAAAAAAAAGTCCCCTCCCCTCTCCAGACAGTGCTTAATCAACTATCGTAGTGAAAATAAATCAAATTTATCTCCCGACACATCGAAGCCTCCGGGATATTTTTATTTCGCAAAGTAGATAAATATTCCCGGCTGATTCCCAGATTGTATCAATTTTGTCGGGGCAGTAGCACGGAAAAATTCTAGCGCTTCGTTTCATGGAGACACATCACCGGGCCTTAACACGTTCCGTCCGTGATTTTCCTACGGATTTATTGTTGAGCCCGACACGACATATAAAAAAAAGATAATAAATAATGAGCAGGCGGGGACGTAGGCGAGATGTCCTGGACACACGATGACCATACCCATTCTATGTACCCTTAATCCTATCACCGCTTCATTCCGAGTACCGCGTATGACAGATTGAAAGATGATGCGCACCCATATAGCACGAAACACTTAAAATCATTTTAGAAATATCTTAAATCTTTTTAACCTCACGAAATATTTTTAAAATATGTGAAAACAATATTTTGAAATATTCCAACGAAATGTTTCTTAAATATTTCAGAAATTTCAACACGTCTGAAATATTTCTGAAACACAGTGATACAATATTTTGAAATATTTTAATTTTCATGCTTCACATCGGACAAATCCATTTGTCCGATTGAGTAGAAATTTGGACGGAACCTCGATTACAACATTTTCCCACTAATGCCCAGACGATTAAAAAAAAGTTCATTTATTTGTTGGTAACAAACGCCCTTAATGGTTAAAATCCCTGCATTATGTAATATCAATGAAAATAATCATACATTTTTGTTACAATAATCACAAAAATGTAAAAAAAAAATGTCTAATAATACACCTGAAAATACCCGAAAAAAGGGGACACTACCCTTAATCCTATTACTCTTTCATTCTAAGAACCGCGCATTATATAGATAGAAAGGGCACGCGCAGTAACCGGAAATACGCATGTAGACCTCGGAAAAAATTACCAGCAACTATTTCATCGTAGATAACTATTCCCAGCTGATTGCGAGATTGCATCAATTTTGTCGAAGTGGTAGTACTCGTAGTACCTTAATCTGATTACCCTTTCGTTCCAAGCACCGTGTACTATATATAGAAAGCGTATGCGCAGTAACCGGAGGTATGCATGTAGACCTAGCAAAAAAAAAAAAAAAAAATTAGTAACTATTTCGTCCAGGATCGATCGATATACTCACATGAGTTACACTCGCGCTTTTATACACATAAACGGGACGTTGTGAAAGTCACATGTGTGCGAGTCTCTCAGTCGATGGGTACACGCTATGACAGATATGAATGTCATAGCGTGTCAGGAATCGCGTCCGAGCCTCAATAATGGAAGTACAACGCTCGTATCGTGCTATATGGGCTCGTCTACCTAAATCGCCATATCGGACTTAAACTGACCTATTCGACGATGAATCTACCGTAAACCATGCCTTTTTCTTTGACTCGTTAACGCCCGCTAACGTATGCTATACGATACGAGCTGTACATTACAAAAGCTTCCGGCTCACGTGTTCTTCGACCCTAAGAAGCTCATATATTTTTAAGCTCATGTATATTTTATATGCCTAAAAAAACACTCGGATGATGAAACACAAGTTGTGCTGAAAAACACATGGTGTTCATTCTTACTTGAAACACCCCGCAGGGTAAAAAAAGTCTGTACTTTCGACGAAACTTTCTTGCCCAAAAAAGGCTAAAAAGCTTCTTATGCAGATTTACTTTTAATTTGTACGAAATTCAGTTCTATCAATTTCAGTTCTATTAATTTCAGTTCTATCAATTTCAGTTCTATCAATTTCAGTTCTATTAATTTCAGTTCTATCAATTTCAGTTCTATCAATTTCAGTTCTATCAATTTTAGTTCTATCAATTTTAGTTCTATCAATTTTAGTTCTATCAATTTTAGTTCTATCAATTTTAGTTCTATCAATTTTAGTTCTATCAATTTCAGTTCTATCACTTAAGTAACCGGTAGTTGCGTTTGTGAGGATTGTTGATAGAAGTGCTTAACACAATTGTTGACCCACTTCTATCAACAATATTTACGGCAGTAACGGATCATTCATGCATTACATATAATGAGTACATTACCCAAGTTTACCAGTTCCAAAGCTGCCACGTTGTGCAAACCACTGCATATTGTGATACAGAGCAAACATAGTAAAGTAATGAAAATTATATTGGGCTTCCTTCTTACTTGAAGCGGGAACATGTCAGCTGGTAAAAAAAGTTTCTACTATCAACGTAAGTTTCTTGTCAAAGAAAAAAAAAATGGTGAAATGCCTCTAATGCAGTGCTTTTGCCATTCTACTTTGATTTCGCACCAAATTCAAGTATATCGATTGCCATCACTAAAAAAAAGCGATTTCGATTGACTAATCGGTGATCGGGCTCGTCAGTAATTGTCGATAGAAGGGGTCGACAATTGGGGCAGCAACTGATCCTTCGTGCATTACTCGTGCAAGTTTACCAGTTTCAAGGCTGCGACAATGTGCAACCCGCTGTATTATAGCGAATTAACGTGCACCTACTTCTACCTATAGAAAAGCATATAATCTGCCAATTCTGTCGATACTCCATTTTTTTCTAATTATAGGCGAACACATGAATTATAAAAGGACGACCGGAGTTTGTAGGCGGCACGATGTTGCATGATATGCCGAGGGCACGATAAGACACACGTCCTTATTTTTTTGTCGGCCTTTTCAGAAGCGACAGCAACCAGTTATATATTTTTAACACGCATGCTTTATGTTCACAGGGCCAACGCTGACCCCAGCAATTTCCGAGCGAGATTCTTCCCTGCCGGAGACTCCGACGCCCGGCGACAAAAATGACGACGAATCGGACGCAAAACACACCGGCATGCAGAACGGAGCTGCAGGCGCTTCGGGGGACGACGACGAACTCGATCCCGAAACTCTTTTTTTTCGGTGAGAAACTTTTATTATGCTGCCTGGTCACGAGGAAACTTGCTAAGGCAATCAGGGATTATTCATGATTTTTTATTTAATTTTTTTAGTGACGGCCGAAGAAGAATCGACATGGTACTGGTGTATCAGGAAGAGAACGAGGGTGTAATGACGGAAGTCGAGGCGAGAAAGAGGCAGCAGAGAAAAGTGTTTCAAGAGAATTTGTTGAAGGAGGGTCTTCAGCTGGAGCTCGAGCCGAAGGACAACGCCTTCGACGGAAGGACAAGTTTTCTCAAGCTCCACATACCGTGGAAGGTCAAAGTTCGATACGCCGAAGTGATGAATTTGAAATTATGCACCAAACGATTCATCACGATATCCGTCAAAGCTTGGGTAAATAATTCTTATCAATTGTCGTACGCTTGACAATGCGAAATTTGCTTGAACGGCTTGCTCTTTCGTGTCCCGCAAGGGCGACGAGGGTGGCAAAGAGAGGAAGAAGATGTGGCAAAAGTGGATGAGCTGGTTCAACTGGATCAGGAGGATACAGACGTGGGACACCGACAAGTATCACGAAGAGCCGAGCTTTTATTCGAGCACCGATACCGGAGATCGCGAGGAGAGGTAATAATCTGTGCCGATCAATTGATCGGCGATCGGAAAAGTCGGAAACGAGGGCATACGAAAATTTGCGCAGAGGTCAAAATTTCTTTATTTTGAAATATCGGCAGTTTTACATTTCGAACGTTAATGTCCACCACCACCTGCAAATTTCAATAAAATTTCAGAAAAAAAATGAAAAGTGGTAACATTCCGCTGTTCAATAATTTAATAAAACATACACTTGGCGTCCTTAAGGAGGGAGTCTCGCTGCGCGCTGACTTCACATAAGTTCGACGACAATAAGAGAAAATTGCAAGTACTTCACGATGCTGTAAAAATCTGAAAAAAATCATGTATACTAAAGGTACTGAGAAGATTCATTTTGCATAGTAATAATTGCAAAATGTTACTAACAACTTCATCAAAAAATTAATTGGTTAACAAATTACCCAGCAACAAAACTTTTTTTTAAAGAAAATGATTCGTTTATTTTTCTGAATACGTATGAATTTTTTCACATTTTTAAGTAATTGTTGATTTTTGTTCTACAAAAAAATAAAAACTACTT
Organism: Ichneumoninae sp. A BG-2022a; assembly: GCA_030522665.1. Lineage (NCBI taxonomy): Eukaryota > Metazoa > Arthropoda > Insecta > Hymenoptera > Ichneumonidae > Ichneumoninae sp. A BG-2022a. Next base: position 14,419 of record JAPYZC010007866.1, read on the forward strand.
GCAATTATCTCTTGTTGTTGTCGAACTTATGCGAAGTCAGCGCGCAGCGAGACTCCCTCCTTAAAATTGACCGAACCCCCATTTTCGTCTCCTAAAAGCCTTTGCGGCTTGGGAGCGCGCCGGTCTCGAGACCACGTAGTATCTATACCCGATGCAAGTTTATTTATGTCCCCGTAAGCTTATAGACGTTGCGGTTGTACAAGTGTGTGGAAAAATCGAATTATAACACTCCCGACCTTGCCAAGATAGTTCTATACCGCGTTCACCCGTTGCATTACGTTTATTTATACAACTCTACCCTTATCGTAATTCGGTTTAATTTTACTGTCACCCTCCGCGAGGAACGGGAATAAGTTAGTGCCTTCTAAAGTCCAAGCTCATCGCGACTGAACTTATTGGCAGTAGCCCGATTTTAAATTATTGATGAACAGCTGTTCGCACATCTTAACGCACAAGCTATACGCCTTAACGCCTCCCACCCGAGAAAGTTTAAATTCAGCACCTTTTTTTGCAAATATCATTCTTCGCCTCTTCGTCGACGGCAGTTAAAACTTTGTACACTTTCGTGAATACTGCAAGTTTGATCGTCGTGTATAATACAGATAGGGCATCGGCGATGATAAGGCTCGACGATTACCAGCTGGTGCAACGATTCAATTCACCTTGCTACTCACCTTCACCTTGCTATTCACTGTGCTATTCACCTTCATTCATTCATTCATTCTTTCTACATTACCGATGCTTTCGTCGCTACATATACCGTTTAATTTTTTTTCCCCTAGATTCGTCGTGAAGGACAGAGAAACCGCTTACACACCGGCACAAAGGTCTCAGATCGTTATGCAGATATTGATGAGAACGAGATACGACGAAATATCGGAGAAATCTGGTATAAGACGGCTGATCGCCGACGGAAGTTATCTCGACTGTTTTCCACTGCACGAGGGACCGTACGACAGACCCGGAAAGGATGGGGTTCTTCTCGATAGGCATTTGCTATATCTTATCTGGGCGAGACCTTCGCAATGGTAATTCATTGCGACCCTTTTAAAAAAATGAATGTGAATTCACATTTTTTAAATTGAGATGTCTCATTCGGTCCAAATTTATGTCGTGTTTCGATACAGGTACAAGAGACAACCGTTGTGGTTGATAAGACGTTACTTTGGAGAAAAAGTTGCGCTATATTTCGCATGGTTGGGCTTTTACACGAAATTCTTGTATCCGCCCGCTGTGGTTGGTCTACTGTGCTTCATATACGGTCTCGGAAGCATGGAAAGTCCTGACAACATGCCCAGCAAAGAGATCTGTGATCCCGCATTGGCCGGTGAGATGCAATTTCGTCGTATCATAATTTCCTCCACCCCTAAAAAGTTCAGGTAGTACTAGCACAATGATTGACGCCGCCTAAGTTCGAGAGAAAAAAGACAAAGATTACAAACACTTCTCGATGAGAAAAAAATCTGAAAAAATTCTAGC
>JAPYZC010007881.1:0-11500 GCA_030522665.1 Ichneumoninae sp. A BG-2022a
AAAAAAAAAAAAGAAAAATAGACGCCAACGATTCGTCGCTTCAATGACAGCGGAGAGTTAATCGCGCATGAACGCTCGGCCTGCATCGCAGCGGTTCGCGTTCGCGGGGCCACGGGATTTGCCAAGTTGCATTGACTCCTCGATTCTTGGCATTTGCCCCTTGGCTGCCTCTACCCCAACGTCTCTCCCTCCCTATATACCAAAAAGATTCTCGGTTCTAACTCGAGAGTCGCGAGAGTGTATATAAGAGTCTATACAAACCCATTCGCATGGGACGAAGTCGATTCTAATTGGAATCGAAGCCAGCCAAAAATTTCGCTCGACTCTCGTCTACGAACAATTAACTCGGCGAACGATTTTGGTCCATTCTGAAAACCATCTAGTATACACATGTGTGTGTCTCGTCGTCGCGGTCCAACTGATTCAGAACCCGAAATATACTTCATTCAATCTTACACCCAGATAAGTTATTTACCTGACGAGGACACCGAAAATAAATAAATATTTCTTTTAAATAAATATTTCGTTCAAATAAATATTTCGTTCCAATAAATATTTCGTTCAAATAAATATTTCTTTCAAATAAATATATCGTTCAAATAAATATTTCGTTCAAATAAGTATTTCTTTCAAATAAATATTTCGTTCAAATAAATATTTCTTTCAAATAAATATTTCGTTCAAATAAATATTTCTTTCAAATAAATATTTCTTTTAAATAAATTTCTTTTAACTGAATTTCTCTTAAATACATTTTTTTAAATAAATTTTTCTTTGCTATATTTTCGAATCATCCGAAATTGACCGCAGCACGAGAATTGCCACTTTAGCGTTTACAAAAAATCCGCATGTAGAGTTAATCGCGCGCGGCATCCGAAGCGGATAATCGTTTGCTAGGCGTGAATCGCAGAATGCCTGGGTGCGTAGCGTGGCGCGTTAAAAGCACAGAAGCCCGGACAGTCGCGTCAATCACGGTAGCCGTATTTCATAATCACTATCCGTGGTCCGAAGGTTGCTGGATGGACCGCCGTTAACCCGGTGGAATGACAGGGAGGCTTCGGTAAGCCGCGAGAGATCATCAGCATCGGAGACGCTCGTTCCTACGCCGGTCGGAGAGTTCGAGACTCCTTGCCAAGTCTCGCTTTCTCCGTCTCCGTTGTTTTGTTCGTTAGGTACTCTTGGTTTCTTTATCGACCATTATTGTACGGCGCGTCTCGCTCGCGTAGCCGACGAGCGGGGTTCCGCGTAACGAGCATCGCAACGCCGACGACTAAACTCGGCGAGATGCTGCGCCGTCGGCGATCGGGACGACCGGACAAACATTCGCGAAAACGTTTCCTTTACACTTGTCTTCTCGTCCGCTGCGGTAAACGGCACAGTATTGGCCATTTAAAAAAAAGAGTCGAGATACAGAAAATAATCACTGATTGAAGTAGTCGTAGTTTTTTCGTTCGATTGTTGTTTAGTGAAGAAAAAAAATTAAACATTTAAACAATAATGAATTTTATAGTTTTGTTTTGTTGTTTGAATTACAATACATTGTTTGATTCGATAAATAAAAAAACAATTATCGTGCAACAATGTCCATTGGCTCAGTAAACAACGATGTGAATTCGAAGTTTAATTCGGTAACAAAATAAAACAACATTGGTTAATTCGTTAAAAAATTGAACAATATTGTTTAACTCGTTAAAAAATGAAACAACATTGTTTAAATCGTTAAAAAATGAAACAATATTATTTAAATCGTTAAAAAATGAAACAATATTGTTTAAATCGTTAAAAAATGAAACAATACTGTTTAAGTCGATAAAAAATGAAACAATATTGTTTAATTCGGTAAGAAATGAACCAATATTGTTTAACTCGTTAAAAAATGAAACAATCTTGTTTAATTCGTTAAAAAATGAAACAATATTGTTTAATTCGGTAAGAAATGAACCAATATTGTTTAATTCGTTAATAAATGAAACATTATTGTTTAAGTCGCTAAAAGATTAAACAATATTCTTTAATTCGTTAAAAAATGAAACAACATTGTTTAACTCGTTAAAAAATAAAACAATATTGTTTAACTCGTTAAAAAATGAAACAATATTGTTTAACTCGTTAAAAGATGAAACAATATTGTTTAATTCGTTAAAAAATAAAACAATATTGTTTAATTCGTTAAAAAATGAAACAATATTGTTTAATTAGCTAAAAAATGAAACAATATGTTTTATTCAATAACCCGCGAACCGATTTTGTTTTCCCCATCGGGAAAAGTTCCTCGACTTCCTATCGACAACGCAGGCCAATTCGGGCCGGGTGGCCAACGACTGTGCCGCCCGGCCGTTCCACCTCTATCTGGCTCTCCCCTTCTCGATCGCTCGCGGCATCGTCATTTTCCTTCTCGCTCCTTTCGCCGCTTGACCGCGGAACTGAGGCGTCTAGACGCCGCTCGGCGTTTTATGAATGACGGGAGCGCAAACCCGAGAGAGCACGAATAATGCGCGCGCGCGCGCTCGCGCGCTAGTCACTCGACGCCCGGTTCACTTCTCGACCCCCCCCCTCCCTCCCCCCCCCCCCTCCCGCTTCGCAACGGCTTCGCCACCGAAGATACAGGACCGGTGGATGGCGCAACCGTCCGACGAGGAAGCCCGCTCGACGATCTAATAAAAGCAACCGGAGACGAAGTGGATCGCGCCGAGTCGTAAATTCGGCACGGGTTATCGGGGACGCATTTCAATTATCCGGAAAACCAAAGTTGCACCCCGTCATTAGCGTTCGGGAATGGGAGAATAGTGGAGAGGAAAATTAAGGAACGAGGCTCTGAGTCACAAAAATAAATAAAAATTAAGTTCTCGAAGAAGAAACGTCCGGATCTAAATATAAGCGAGTGACACAGAAGACAGCAACGGGGACGTCGCTGCCGGATTGCCTAGAAGCTTCTTCGACTACCCGACGACGATGACCGTCGCGTCGATGAAGCAGACATTCACTATTTTTTTTTTATTTCTTTATTTTTTTTTTTTATTTTTTTTTTTGAGGCTACGAAAACGACGATTTTACGCGTCGTTGAGCGACGAGGGAAATGCGTGTCTTTCCACTAAATTTTCGAGCGGGTCGTACACTCACGGATCTTCGTGAATACCGAGGCGGACCCGCCCTCGAGGTATTTTTAATATCGGTCTAATTTTAATACAACGCCGGAGAGAGAACGGCTCTCTCGTTCCGAGGTACGAAAGACCCAGCGACAGACTACGAAGGTGCCCGGCGTGTTTCCTTCCTATGTTGACGCGGAGGGGGGAGGGGGGAACGACAAAGTTGCGGTTAACGAAACGGTTGGCGGGAATTCGCGCGCTTCGCACTCGTACACACGCTTCCGGATTTTCGCGAGTCTACGGTTTTAGAACACACTCGACAGTTTTCGTGTCAGCGCGAAAGACGATAAATTCCCACCTGGTTTTTTTTGTTTTTTTTTTTTTTTTTCGAATGTTCGACATTTTGAAGGAAATTTTGGAATTCGGTATTTATTGTGCAATATAGGATGAACGTAGAGGCTTCAATTTTTTTTGTGGGTTTAACGAGAACGCTGTATATATTTTTTAATATCAGAATTCATTATTCATTTTATACAGCATCATAGAAAAGGCCTCGAATTTTCAACAACAAGTCGATATTATTAAGGAAATAAAAAAAACATTTTTGTTCATTTTAATATAAAATCAGCAAACAGTTTCGCATATTGTGTTTGTTCGTTTAACGAAAACGATATTTGTAATAAAAAAAAAAAAAAACTATCGTTCATTTAACACAGGATCAGCGAACAGTTTCAATTTGTTTTTTTTTTTCGTCTTTAAAGCAAACTGTATTTTTAACTATATATTCATAATATATTATATCATAAAAAAATAGTTAAAAATAAAACGATATTTTTCAAGAAATTTTAGAATCCATTATTCATTTCGTGTAGGATCATCGAACAGTTTAAGATCCTTTTTTTTCGGTGTTAATCAGTAATTGAAAAAAGAAAAAAAAGACGCTAATAAATTTTACTCTTGAGCCAGCGTGCGTAGCCGTGAATGATCGCGAGAAGATTTTCTTCGGTTATTGCGCTGAATAAATATTTCCGGACGGATTAGCCGGAGATTACGATGTTTGAGAAAATACGCGAGGCGACGAGGCTCGCTCGGATGAGTCGAGGGGGCGCCGAAGAGCAAACGAAACCGGCGAAGATACCGAGAGATAGCGACGATAAACTGTTCCGAAAGTCTTTCCCTTTTGGCTCATCTCTCCCCTGTCTTCATCTCGGTCTACCTGAGCGTTCCGATAGGTAAGAATTGAAGGTTAGCCCCGGCGTTAAGAAAATAAATATTTTTCGAGAAGTGTCACACGGATCACGAAGGGCAAAGATCCGGGAGAGACAAGATTATTAAAACGATAAGGACAGACCTGTTTGCGTTCTACCTGAATTTATCAATTTTTTACCTCTCGACATAAACACTGTACTTATTTTTTTTTTAAGATTATTTTTTTCAACATCATATCTTTACCAATAAAGATTTTTTTAACTGCAATTTATCACAACTTTTCCACCTATTGAGAATCAGTTTCAATATTTTAAAAAAATATTAATAAAACTTGTTAATATTTTTATAAGTTTTATTTTATATTTTACCTGAATTTATCAATTTTTTACCTCTCGAAATAAAACACTGTAGTTATTTTTTTCAAGATTATTTTTTCAACGTCATATCGTTACCCATAAAGATTTTTTTAACTGCAATTTATCACAACTTTTCCACCTATTGAGAATCAGTTTCAATATTTAAAAAAAATATTAATAAAACTTATTAATATTTTAATAAGTTTTATTTTATATCTTACCTGAATTTATCAACTTTTTACCTCTCGGAATAAAACACTATATTTTGTTTCTTACGATAATTTTTTCAACGTCGTATTCAACGGCCCATAAAGATTTTTTTAACTGCAATTTATCAAATCTTTTCCACGTACTCGGAATGAGTGTCAATATTTCTTAAAAATTAAAGTTTCTCTAAAGAAAAACATTTTTTTTTAAACGGAGAACAAATTTGAAAAAAATGTAGTTTGAAAAATAACTGGACTGCGTTAATGACCTCTAAAAGCTCGAACTAACGACCGGACATCAATTACCAATTTTTCCAAACCCTCAAAAATGATTTTTTTTACTTTTTTTTTTTACCGAAAAAGTAGCATGTGTGCTCGCAGGCTTTCTCCTCGTCACTCGGAGTGTTTGTTTTCTTAGATTTATACGTGGAGTTTCAGGGAGCCGTGAAACCCGAGAGTCGGACTGAAACTCGAGCACACAAACGAGGTGAAGAGAGCAAACACATCTTTCGTCATAACGTCTCGCAGATGTGTTAATCACGTTTCCGAGTGGAAGGAACGCTGTGGTATTTAACGGAATGCTCGACTATCCTCGAATTCGAATCGAGTCTCGATTACCTCGTCAATTACCGAGTCGTTATATCGCACGGCCAGTGTGTATCGTGCCCTAATCAGTGTATAGAGTTACACGCGGGGGATCGAGTGTCAAATCGACGGGTCGGCCGAGAGCCTCGTCATCGTTTAAACGATCGCTGGGAACACCAGTTTCGCGGCTTCTCATTACCCTAATTCCGGTGCGTTATTTAATTTCTTTTTTTTCGGTAACTTTTTGCGTTGCGACGTTACAAACTTTGTTTCATCAGCGACTTTGCTAAATTTCATATTACAATTTTTTTTAAAGCTGTATTAATTGCTGTATTTTTTAATTATTAATGCTGTATTTAGTGTGATGTATCAACTATTTTCACATACCAGTTTTGTAAATTTTCTGGTATTTGATAAAAAAAATATTAAAAATTTGTATCTTGGAGAAAAAATTTTGTATTCTTTTTTATTCTTTACATTTCTGTAAACGAAGTGATATTTACTGTACTGAGCATCAACTATTTTCATGTACAAATTTTCCGGTATTCTATTCAAAAAAATATTGAAAATTTGTATCTTGGACAAAAATTGATAAACTTTTTGCGTTGCGACGTTACAAACTTTATTTCATCAGCGACTTTGCTATATTTTATATTAAAATTTTTTTTTAATGCTGTAGATTTAGTGTGCGATGTATCAACTATTTTCACATACCAGTTTTGTAAATTTTCTGGTATTTGATAACAAAAATACAAAAAATTTGTATCTTGGAGAAAAAATTTTGTATTCTTTTTTATTCTCTACATTTCTGTAAAGGAAGTGATATTTACTGTACTGAGCATCAACTATTTTCATGTACAAATTTTCCAGTATTTCATTCAAAAAATATTGAAAATTTGTATCTTGGACAAAAATTGATAAACTTTTTGCGTTGCGACGTTACAAACTTTGTTCCATCAGCGACTTTGCTATATTTTATATAAAATTTTTTTTTTAATGCTGTAAATTTAGTGTGCGATGTATCAACTATTTTCACATACCAGTTTTGTAAATTTTCTGGTATTTGATAACAAAAATATAAAAAATGTGTATCTTGGAGAAAAAATTTTGTATTCTTTTTTTGTCTCTACATTTCTGTAAAAGAAGTGATATTTACTGCACTGTGCATCAACTATTTTCATGTACAAATTTTCCAGTATTTCATTCAAAAAAATATTGAAAATTTGTATGTTGGACAAAAATTGATAAAAACTTCGATTAAACAGTAAGTAATTTTCGAATACTTTTTTTCTCGTAATTATATTAATTTCGCAGAAAGCCAATCTATATGCGATTACCAAATTCACGTAAAAAATATTTTTAACATAAATCATTTTTTTTCGAAAAACAAAAATTCGTGTATTTTGTGGTCGCTGCGGTTTTAAACGCCTCGCACGAGCAGCAAGCGGCATTACAAAAAAAAAAAAAAAAAAAAGCGCGAGGATAAACCCCAGGTCGGGCGTGAGTCAGAGAGCGCCAGGATAAGGAACGAACAGACGTCGGATAGAAAAGCTATCCTAGACCAGGGTGCGCGCGTAACGCAGAGGCATATCGCTGGCGCTAAACTTAGCGGGGCTCTCGTGACGCGCGAACCGACTCGTGTTTAATACATTTCCACTCTGTATACAGTCCTGCGGCCAAGATATTGCCGGTAAATAAATTAGGCTGAAACTCACGCGCCTCCGCAGACGGAAAGACCATTGCTTATTTCTTATCGATGCCGGCCTCGTAAAATATCGTACCGGTGGGCCCAAGGTAAGTCACCTTAGGAATAAAAATAAATTTTAAAAAATCGATGCCTCGAAAAAAAAAAATTTTGGGTACCATTTTTCTACGAAAATGGTACTTTTAAAAAAAAAAAATTGTAGAAAGAATTCTTAGGTTTAAAAAATTTTTTTCGTTAATGAAATCGGTTGGTAAATATGCCACTTGAAAACAATGGCGGAGGTTTTAATTCGATATCTCGAAATTTTTTGAAAAAAAGTGCCGTTTCGCAAAATTAAGTTTCGAAAAAAATACAAATTGTACGTATTCTGTGCGGAAATGGACCACTTACAGCCATTGGCGCAGGTAAAAATTCGATATCTCGAAAAAAAAAGATTTGGCCATTCTCAAAGCGGAAAAATGGGAAGGGGGGAGCCTTATAATTTTTCGACGAAAATTGGATAATGGGACAAAAAGCAATTTCCAATAACTTTTGGATCTTTCCTCTGGTGCTTCGTGGGGCAAAACGGGGTTGAAAATCCGTATGTATCGTTGGGGCAAAAAGGGTCATTCAAAAATTATTGGAAAATTGAGTTTTGCACTCGCTGTCCCATTTTGCCCCGCTCTCCCCTACAAGATATATAAGTAATAAATCTATGTAGGGTAGAGCGGGGCAAAATGGGGCAACGGGGCAAAACGGGGTTTTTGGGCAAAACGTCAATTTCCAATAATTGTTGGATGTCCGAAATCGCCCTATCGGATACACCAGGCTTTGCTGCCCATTTTTGACACCTTGTCCGATCCAAAAATTATTGGAAAAATTAAGTTTTGCCCAAAAACCCCCTTTTGCCCCGCTCTCCCCTATCTTTAAACAATTTTTGGCCGAAAATTGGATAATGGGACAAAACGCAATTTTCCAATAACTTTTGGATGTTTCCGATGTTGGTCGGTGGGCAAAACGGGGTTGAAAATCCCTTGGGGCAAAATGGGTCATTCAAAAATTATTGGAAAATTGAGTTTTGCCCCACTGTCCCGTTTTGCCCCACTGTCCCATTTTGCCCCTCTCTCCCCTGCAATATACATAAATAATAAATCTATGTATCTTTAAAATAGCCCGTTCGACGGAGTCGAATTTGTCGGGCGGCGATAAAAATGTCGGGCCGTGTATTTTGGGCAAATTGGTGGGATTTTAAGGGGGCACTCGGAGTAGCGCGGAAAGAGGGATGGACGGCGGAGAGGAGCGAGCCGGTACTCGGACAATGCGCGGAAGGAATCGAAGCGGTTGAGCTCCTTTCGTTCCTCGGCTCTCGCGGACACCCGGAGAGGCGGAGGGGGAGGGGGGGGGGGAAGAAACGTTCCGACGACGAAATGTCAGGGGATTCCTGATCGGTCAGGAGGCTCTAGCATCCGGAGCGCGTTCGAGTCACGTATCGACGCGCTCCTCCCCGAATTGCTCCTTCTCGTTCGTCGCACAAAAAAATATAAAAATAAAAATAAAAAAAATTTAAAAAAAAAAGGAAAACGCCTCGAGAGTTCCTCGAGCGCGGTTCGGGTTTGATTATTTTCTCGCCATTTATATCACGCGTGTTGCGTCACGATGCTCTTTCGTGAAAAAAATAAAATAAAAAAAATGTTCGAGGTTAATGATGAGGCAATGTTTGGCCAATTGGCCCGCAGGGTCGGAACATTGAGTGGAGATAATTTTTGCGATCGTTTCGCGAGGATTGGAGGGTCAGTGGGTCGGTCCGAAAATTGAAGTTCGATGCGACAAGCTGATTTTTTATTTAAAAAAATGTATGTTGGTTATTTATTTTTATTTTTTTTCGATTTTTTTATTTTTGCTTTCACACGGAAAAATAATTTATTTGACGACCATCGTTTGTTTGGTTTAAGTAGAATATTTATTTTATTTAAATACATATTTATTTTTTTTCGATTTTTTTTATTTTGCTTTTCACACGGAAAAATAATTTATTTGACGACCATCGTTTATTTGGTTTAAGTAAAATATTTATTTGATTTTTTTTTCCGATTTTTTTTTATTTTGCTTTTCACACGGAAAAATAATTTATTTGACGACCACCGTTAATTTGGTTTGAGTAATATATTTATTTGATTTAAGTACATATTTATTTCGTTTGGAAAAAAAATTATGTTTTATGTTAGATTATTTATTTTTATTTATTTTTTTCGATTTTTTTTTTTTTTTGCTCGTGATTATCGAGGGATTTTCGTGGACTGGCTTTTCGTTTGGCGAATCGAGCATAAAGCCCCCTTAATTGGACGACTATGCGGAAGCATGACCCATCTCAACGGTTTTAGACTAGGTGCCAGGTTCGGAGGAGCCTCGTCACGCGCCTCGCTCTCGAGACCCTCCGCGTTACAACTGCGGTCCGTGCTTTTTGATGTGCGGCAAACCGCGGCTCTGTTGCACCAGACACCAGTGCGTCGAGACCCGAGAGGGAAAACTTAGCTGGCGCAACAACTGGATTAATTGAGTCGCCAATTAAATCCGAATTTAAGGCGGTTTCAAAATATTTTCGGAAAATTAGATTAATAGAAAAAAAAACTAGCAATAAAAAAATTAGTACATAAAAATTGGAATGTAAAATTTTAATAAAAAATTTCATATGTATGAATCTTTTAACTGTTCCAACTATTTTCATAAATTTTATGAAAACAGACGAGGTCAGTTACAAAATTGTTTCTTGGCTAAAAAATCAACGAGCACCGAAATCGGCGAAAAAATTTATATTTATATGTACACATTTTTTAGGCATTATTTCAAAAATGTACAACTTAGCTGGTGCAACAGTCAGATTAATTGAGTCGCCAATTAAATCCACCAAGCTTAAGATGGTTTTAACACACTTTCGAAAAATTAGATAACAATAATAAAATTGATACATGAAAATTGGAATGTAAAATTAAAGTAAAAAATGCCATCATGTATAAAACTTGAACTATTTTGATAAAGTTTAAGACAAGACAATTGACAAATTCCTGACGAAAAATTGCAGAAAAGGCTAAGAATTGCAAACAAAATTTAGATAGATAGATGTATTTATTTCGTCTTCTGAGGCCGCAGCCCCCTAAGAACACCGTGCCCAGATACAAACACCACTCGTGGCCAAAAAAATACAAATGAAATAAACTACAATAGAATAAAATACAGCAAAATAAAACATAATAATATAATAATAATAAAACAGAAAAAAATGTATATATATATAAACACTTTTCTCTGAAAATAAAAAATAAGAAAAATTATATATACACATATGTATGTTTTCTTTTTGCAATTTACGTTTGTCCATAAATCATGAGATTGTGGATGAGATGAATGCAGAAGGCATCGGGCGGAACGAAGGTGAACGCGAGTGGGACGATTTTGCTGGCGCCTCAGTTACAGCACCAGCGTGGAGGTGCGCGAGCGTTAGTTTCGCAAGCGCGAGAGTTTGGTTCGAAAATAATTTGAAATACATAATGTTAACGCGGGAGACGCTCACAGTGCGTGATTAGTCATGTGTTCGAGAGCCGAGTGGAACAAGACTATCGTCTCGTGACCCGTTTCGCGTTCCCCGTGACTGGCCGACGTGTGTGCGCATGCGCGATTTTACAGCTCCGCGGTCGCTTCCTCTCAGAGTCTATATAATTAATGACGATAGTGAAAATATTTTCGGAGTAAATCTTCTCGGCTGCTAATATCGTAACGCGTTAAATTATCTCGATAGCTTCTCAATGCATTTTTTAAATATTATAAATAACGAATTATAAAACGAAGACAAATCGTTAAAGTCTTTCGCATTATTCTGATCAATGAATGCTTTCTGACCTTTTTTTTATTTTTTTTTATTGCAGAATTGATTGAGCGACGGAAATTGATAGGCCGCGAACAAGAATATTTTTTAATATTATAAATAACGAATTATAAGCCGAAGACAAATCGTTAAAGTCTTTCGCAGTCTTCTGATCAATGAATGCTTTCTGACCTATTTTTTTATTGCAGAATTGATTGAGCGACGGAAATTGATAGGCCGCGAATTCGGGTAAACGACTAGCAGGAATTTTCGGAGTAAGTCTGCACGACAACTCATATTGTAACGCGTCAAATTATTTCGATAAGTTCTTGATGCATTTTTTAGATATTATAAATAACGAATTGTAAAACAAAGAAAAATCGTAAAAGCATTTCGCATTACTCTGACCAACGAACGCTTTCTGACCTATTTTTTTATTGCAGAATTGATTGACACTAGCGGGAATTTTTGGAGTAAATCTGCACGACAACTAATATTGTAACGCGTCAAATTAT
>JAPYZC010007890.1:0-13561 GCA_030522665.1 Ichneumoninae sp. A BG-2022a
AGCAAAAACCAAACGACAATCCCGCTCCAGGAACCTACAGTCCTGAAAAACACAATCTCGATAAAGGCCCAGAGTACAGTTTATACGGAAAAGGAATGGTGCAAAGGCCGAATGACAATCCAGGTTCGGACATTAAGAAAAAATTAATAATTATTAGCTTTTATAAATATTAACATATATCTGATGAATAACTAATTCCATTAATGACCTTGGTAGGACCGGGTCGCTACTATCCCGAGAAAGTAGACAATCTGGAGCATAAACCTTATTACAGCTTTGGTATTAGAACTCCATTGGTCAAGTCTAGTGATACTCCAGGTAATGGTGTAGACTAATCACCGTGGCTAACCGTCGATTTTAATTAAAAAGCCATTACTACTCCATTAAACTAAACATACTGACGGACATATATATTCGCCTCGGGTTTGTACTGTAAATCTGATGTATGCTTGAAAAATTAAGTGCTATAATTTGCAAGTTAACCAAATGATCCTTCAGCACCTTTTTACACATTTGTTAAAAAACAAATATTATATTTCAGCACCTGGCACATATTCTCCGGAAAAAGTTAATCTCGATAATTCGCCACAATATAGTTTCGGTATAAAACATTCGCCTGTGAGATCAACCGACATTCCTGGTAAACGAAACATTTCCCGTAGTATCTATTTTTTGTCTTGGCTTAGTTTTCACCTTTTTTGCTTTTTTTTACTGTAGCACCCGGAACTTATTGCCCCGAGAATTTCAATAGCGACAAAGCACCGCAGTATAGTTTTGGTCTCAAAACGCAGCGTGAAAAATTAAGTAACACACCAGGTAAGAATGTAATTAAAAAAATGTATTTGAACAAGCTTTTATTTTCACATCGCTATCGAACGTTTTACAGCACCGGGGGATTATACACCAGAAAAGACAAATTTTAACAAGGGACCTGCGTTCAGTCTTACTGGAAAGGGAACACAGGAAAAGCCGCACGACGTTCCAGGTGCGAGATTTATCCACGTAGTAATAGTTACGTTCCGTAGTAATGTCTCGAATATTTTCATCAACTTATTTATTTTTTTATCTTTTTTATTTTGTTTTTATAATTTAATCTAAAGGACCCGGAGCGTATAATCCGGAAAAAGCGCTGATGGTATGGCAAAAGGCGTTGCAGTTCACGTTTGGTCTCAGACCGCCCATGGACAGGGGCAACGATGTCCCAGGTAATCACTTATTTTACTTCTGACTGAATATATGACTCTGAAGTGGAGTACTCATGTTTCATAAAATTAAAACATGATGGCCGTTTTTCTCCGAAAAAAAATTCCCTGACTTTTCACTGAATAATTATAAATTTTCCCTGACCAAACTTCTAACGACTTCTATTAAAAAAAAATTAACGATGCAAATGAAAATGCTTAATTGCTGTATTAATGTTTAATTCTCTTTTTTAAGGCTCCCTTTTATGTACTTTTTATGTAATTATAGAAGGCTCGGTAATTGGTCAAGGAATTTACTTTTTCCCTGACCAATTTTGAAATTCCCTGACTTTTCCCTGATTCCCTGACCAAGATTCTTTTTCCCTGACTTTTCCCGGTTCTCGCTGACCGCGGCCACCATGTAAAAAAAATTAAATCTGATACAATTAAACAGTTGGGTCGATTATTACTAAATTCGAAAGGGATAATCTGTCGACAATTGTCCATTTGTATACAACTTTTTTAGTTCAATATCTCAAAAATTGTACGAGCTAGTATATAAGAAGACAGTCTTAAACATTTCAAAATGTGAAGGCACTCTTAAAATTCAAAATTCGTTTTGAATTTTATTTTAAATCGATTTGTTTTACTCTTTTAGAACATTCTGAACACGTTTTCACGAAACAAAGCTTCCTCTGTGAGGAATCAGTATTATAAAAGTTTAATTATATCGTGGAAGCCGATTATTCTGCGTTTTAATTTTTTTTAACGTATCTTACAAAAGTTAGTCTAGCAATTTGAAAATGTAATTCTGAAATAATTTTACAGCCCCTAACGTGTACACAATTCCGTCAATGCTTTGCGGAACGAAGGAGGGTAACAAGAAAACCGCGCCGGCATACTCGATGTCGGGCAGGCAAAAAGTATTCACGGACGACAGAGTATTAGTTCCCGGACCAGGAGCTTACGAGTCTGTAAAGACCGATATCATGAGGGTCAAGAGCGCGGCTTATAGTATGAGCGCACGATACTCATTGCCGAACGATAATGCGAAGATTCCAGGACCCGGAGCGCACTGTCCTGAAAAAGTAATTTACGCGACATACATTTAATTTAATGAATTTTGGGTCCAGAATTTTATTCTCGTCTTATCACATATTATTGCCACGCAGGTCCTTCTCGACATCCCACCGGCCCACACCTTCGGAATTCGCCATTCGCCGTACATCTGCAGTCTGAAGGACGCCGTGTACTAACACACCTCTTCGTTACTAAATTCTTCCATTACCTGGCTTATACAAGCGCAACGATAAAACGATAGCTTGAAAAACATAAAACCGTAATATATTCACGCCGCTCTTAACAACTCGTATCTAGTTCGCGATACTAAGATTTTTTTCTTGAGACAGATTCCTTTTCTAATATATTTTGTCGTAGCTGCGGAAACATCTCATGAGGTTGTGAGAGGCTGTATCATGTTTTTACACGAGTGAATAAAACATATTTTACAGTTGAAGCAATGATTTTTATTCATCAACTTTTGTGGAAACTTTTCTTTCGAAAGATTATAAATTTCCTTAACTTATATTTCATGCCACAAGAATTATCGTAGCAATTTGCATTAATTAACAATTGATATGTGTCGCAAGAAACTTCGCTTTGGAGCATGAAATGAAGCATGTTCTATGCTCGTAGCAAGTTTGTATCCTCGACACTTGTCAATTGCGTCTCGATATATCTTTTATAAAATATATGTATGTATATATATAATTGTTTATATAAAATAGTATCTGTGTAAAGATGGCTCACATCAAGACCGTTAAATGCAATTTGGTCTGGAAAATTATAAGTCAAAAAAAGAACTGTGAAGACCTGCAAGTTCAAACTTGCATCTTTCATGAGATCACTTAGGCATTGGACAAAATGTACTTGTCAAATTAAAAACAAATTATAATTCCTCATTGCTGGCCAATTTGTTATCCGATTGAAGACGTTATCGTAACAAGTGTTGGCATGCCTCGTTCTATGTCCTCAAATCAATTAATTGTGAAAATTAGACCTTAGTCTTGGTTGTGAATTTTTATAAACAATAATAGCCTTGTAATTTCGTTCGAACGTGATGAATCACAGCCAGAAGTTCCAACGAATTTTGGTCAAGATATGAAAATGTAAAACAAAAAATTATATATATCGGCAATAATTTACTTCACTGAGATGGAGCCTGATAGACACGTTGTCCAGCAATCCAAGTGGACATGACGTTTAAATCATCGTTAAGCATAACGAAATCGGCGTCGGCACCAAAGTCGAGGACGCCTTTGCGAGACTGTATCTCAAGAGCTCTAGCCGGATGAAGGGTCGCGGCCTCGAGTGCTTCGACCGTTGAGCATCCTACAAGAAAATTAATGATATTTGGATGAATTTCGATATTTGTTTATTTCAATGGAATTCTCTTTTACATATAAAATTATAAACATAACTCTAATTGGCCGAACACATACACATTTATAATTTACGTATTTGTCAGAGCAATAAATAGTAAGAAATAAATAAGAGTACAAAGGTGCGAAAATGTTGTACAACATTTGTTTTGCTTACCTGTAGCTTCCTTCAAGTGACGGACGCATGTAGCCATGTCTGCTGTACTTCCGCAAAGTGTATCTGTTCCAAGAATGTAGGCATGGCCCTTCTGAACTTGGATGTCAAGCTGGCCGAGGCGATAGGTACCGTCCTTAAAACCGAGAGCCGCTATCGCGTCGGTTACGAGTACAAGACCTTAAATAAAGAATCGCAAGTACAATTATTATATAAAAATTGACTTAATATTTCACAACACAGCAAATTTTCGCAGTTGTTGTCATTTGTTTTCTATATTTCAATGAATAGTACTTTGCGATACTAGTACGGAAATAGTACATTTCGATACGAGTGAGAAAAAACTTTTTCTGAAGAGTGAGTTTGCAACACGAGCCGACGGCGAGTGTTGCAATCACACGAGTTCAGAATGGCGGTTTTTTTCGAAAACCCCAATTTTCACGCCTTGTGAAATAAAATTTAGTTCGATACTTGTGTGAAAAACGTTTTCTGAACCCGTGGGATTGCGACACTCGCCTTCGATTCGTGCTTCATCAAACTCACACTCGTCAGAAAAAGTTTTTTTGCACTCGTATCGAAATGTACGATTTTTTTCTATTTTAAGACGAATCGATACTGATAAATAGTTTGACTTTGGCTACTCACCTTTCGGATGAGTTCTGTGAGCGATTCGCAATGCTGCAGGATGCGTGTGTACCCCATCTGCTATTATACCATAATGAACGATTTTTCCCGATGGTATTTGATCTGATGTCAATAATCCCACTAAACCAGGATCTCTATGATGAAACTAGAAGCAAAGATCTAATTGCTTAAAGTAGTAAAAAGTCAGCAAACTTTTCATTTTCATTTTTTAAAATGCAAAGTAAGTAAAAATAAAAGACTTTGCACACCGGAAGCATAGCATTAAACAGATGGGTGATAAAAAAAGCTCCACACTTGATAGCTTCCTCGCCTTCCTTCAAGTTTGCTATTGAATGCCCTGGAATAAAAGTTGGCAAATGCTGTAAGAATCTTCAACAGAAAATTTCATTGATGTATCGACATTCGCTTTCTTTACGAGTAAGAGATTCCAAAGCTTTATCTCACCCACTGAAACCTTGATCTTTCTTCTGCATAATTCTTTGATAACGGAACATGAATTTGGAATTTCCGGAGCCAGTGTGACATAGCAAATGTTATCCAGGCTCCCGTACATGTTAATAACAGAATCGATACCCTGAACAAAAAATCCATGCTTACAATTAATATATTGTCTATGCGTATGGGTGCATTTTTGGCAGTCCCACGTGCGTACCTGATCAAATTTGCGAATACAATTCTCCTGATGAGCTCCTTTCTTGGTAGGACTGATGAAAGGTCCCTCTACATGAACTCCTAACACAGTAGCTCCGTGCTCGCCTCCTTCGCGTTTCCTTATTCTTGGCAGTACTTTACGATAAGTCTCTGTTGGCGAAGTGACGACAGTAGGACAGAACGACGTCACTCCGTATGCCAACAGTCCTTTTGCAACAATATCAACACCTTTTTCCACTTCATTGCAATTCTCTGAGAAATCTATGCCGAATCCACCTGAAACGGAGTATTCTTTACAAATTTGTAATATAATATTGATGGCCCATGGATTGAAAATTAAGTAACATGTAAATGATGTCGTCTCTCATTTATGATGAAACATGTAAATAGATAAAATTTGCATTATAAAAACAAAATTTGTTTTAAACAATACATTTCATTATGTTAAGAGTTTTGTGTTTTCAATGACAACTTACATATAAATAAGCAAGTGGATGAAGTAAAAAAGTGAGAACAGTATTGGAATAATCATTTTTTTGTACAATTTACCATTGATCTGAAGGTCGATAAATCCCGGCGAAAGGATAGCTCCACGACAATCGATATCACTCTGAGCTTCGATCTTTTCATCGTAAAAAACTTTCTCCGGATTAACGATCTTTCCGCTCCGAACCCAAAGATCCTCGTCGACGATTTTACCATCTCTTAGTATGCGACAGTTTCGAAATTGCACCAAACGATCTTCTGATCTCGACATGTTATTGTTCGTTTACACTGTGGACGTAATGTTGATATTTTCAATAACGAATATACGAAATATACGAACAATTCATAGAACGATATATTTTTTTATTTTTGTTATCGCGACATTATCTCACGACGAACCGTTGTGTTATCGCGACATAATCTCACGACGAACCGCAGACCGCAACCATCAGGAATTTAGTCGCTGCGTCCGGGGAGTGTCGGCGCCCGACTGCACTCGACGTGGAGTGCGGTGGCAATGAACTTTGAACTAGACCGAAGCTGTTTTGGTGGTTACCTATTTAATGATTTAATTAGATGGAGATATTTTTTTAACCGGCTGTTGATATGTCCCCTGGCGGAGACGTTCGCCACTCTCTTCATATAGAGATAATTAGGATAGCGTTATGAACATGTGAAACGACTCGGTCGGTAACCAAAACCTGTAATGAATGCGATTCAGACACCGCAGACTTTTCAGGAAAAGCAAAGTATTGGCGTATGTACAATTTAATACCGCGTCTGATGATGCTTTCTTTTTATCCGAAACATCAACCGATGGCATTGATTCGAAAAATGCATCTATCTCTCTCGCACCGAAATTCGAGTGCACGCCGAATCGTTTATGTTATTAAGACAGTCCTGTAAGATTTGAAACATAGGCGTCGCGTAGTAACGACGAATAGTGAAAACTAAGAAATCGCTTATTTCCCCTTAAGGAGCTGCTGGACCTTCCTGTTTTACCGACGAAAATAGGCGATTTCTTCCGTCGGTAAAACAGGTGAAGCAAGTTAAAAAAGGAAAAAAAAGAGCTCCAGCAGCCCCTTAAAAAAGGAAAAAAACAGCTCCAGCAGCCCCTTAATGAAAGGACAGAATAAAAATACGATTTTGGTGCTTTTTCGGTTGGTCGAACCGTAAACGGACCAAAGCAAATTTTTCGAAAAAAACGTTCGGTCCTTTTTCGGTTTCCGCAAAAGAAAAAATACCAAATTCCAAAAAAATGTACAGTTCGTTTTGTCGTTTTTTACGGTCCGTTTTGTTCCCCAACGGACGTGTCCGTTTTTCGGTCCGTTTGCGGTCCATCAACTTGCTAGGGTCCGAAATCGACGCATTCGATATCTTTCAGAGGATATTTTGAGTTTTATCGACTCTATAGAAATGAATTCAGAGCACATCTAAGCAGCCTGCCATTTTTGTTGTCTTCCAATTGCTATGTGCGGAGCTTCCCATATGAGAAAGTAAAATTGTCATAACCCTACAACTACCCTGATAGACAAGCGCCACGAAAAGTAGCAATATTGGTGCGATATTTGCGACATGTGTAGCACATGTCGCAATTATTGCGCCAATTGCTACTTTTTGTGCCGCTTGTCTATCAGGGTAAGCGGAAATCAATATTTTTTTATTCTTGCATCTCGCATTCTGTTTGCTCAAACATCAAGAAGCCAAATTGAAGTCAAATTGAGGTTCCTGAGCTGAGATATCGTAATCTCTCCAAACGCTCTTACCATCCCCGATTCTTTGCCGCATATCATCCTAGTTCGTCTTATTTGCCGCAGTGCAGCACCTTCCGCCACTGCCCCATCTTCGGCAATGAATGTAGCGGATATAGCGTCGACATTCGTTGCCATAAGCGTTCGTCGCCGGATTTTTTTTTGGAATTAATCAATCGCAGAGCTTCGAATATCTTTACATTGTTCTGTCAATATTGTCGTAAAAAATTGGTAAGTTTTACGAACGTTACAATACAGCTGCACAAAAAGAAAATGATCCAACAATAAGGCAGCAGGTTATTTTTGTTACATTATTTTCGCTTCAACTTAGTTACCGTCCATAGCCTGAAAAGCGGTATTATTGATTTTTTTGCACATTTGCCCAAATAAACATCGTCGACAATTGAAAGTACATAACATTAAAATTAGTTTCGAGTAAAATCACAGAGTTAAATTCTTTGACTACATTGGCGTTCGCAAGTCACGAAGTTGTGGAATTAATAATTAAAAAAAAGATATATATAAAACTGCTATTTTGCATTTTTCTTCATTGGTATTATGTATATGTTGATAATAATTTAATATATTTCAGACATCATGGTTCGTGGCGGAAGAGGTGGAATAATCAGAGGCGGAAGAGGCGGTATGGGAAGAGGAATGGGATTCCCGAGAAAACAATTTCTTCCTCGCCATCCATTCGACTACACTCTCTGTGAAGCTGCGTTTCCATCTGTTAAGCCAGTAGCAGACGAGGCTGACTTTACGCAAGCTTTGGTCAAGAAGAATACGGACATGTGTCCAACGCCGACCGAACAATCCTCCATTCTTGACCTAGTCGTCAAACTGCAGACAGTGCTGGATAATTTAATTGTTGCTCCTGGAACATTTGAAGCTTGCGTAAGAATCGTTTTTCATTTAGTTGATACCGTCATTACTTATTTATTTATTTATTTATTTATTAACGGGTTCAGCCCTTTTACAAGAGATAAAATATAGCCTGTTTAGTTTAACAAATAATTATTTGTTATATATATATTATATAACAAATATATTATATTATTATATTTATTTTAGCTTGAATTAATTTATTTATTTTGACTTGACGATTATTTGGTTTAATTATTTTTCAATGTTTGCCCATTTGTTTTCAACAGCAATTGGAAGAAGTGAGAAAGGTTGGGAGCTTCAAGAAAGGAACGATGATAAAGGGCCACAACGTTGCAGATATCGTCGTCATACTAAAAACATTGCCGACGAAAACGGCTGTCGAGGCTTTGGGTACGAAAGTTCATACGGATCTGAAAACAGCAAATTCCAAAGACACCTTCAAGCTGTTGCAAACTGAGCGTGGTTTCGACATATCGAACAATGAAGCTACCGTCAGGATTCTCATAACTACTTTGCACCAAAATTTACGAAAATTAGAGTCTGATCAGCACCTTGACGTCAAGATTTGTCAAGGTAACGAAAAAACAAACAAACAAAAAACGTAAGAATGGTAGGTAATTAAAACAGTATTTAAAAAAAACTTATTCCTCAGGACATCTCGCGGCGATTCGACACTCTCGTTGGTTCGAGGAGAACGCTCATCATTCGTGCATAAAAATTCTCATTCGCTTGCTGCGCGATTTACGAAGCAGATTCGAAGGTCTCGAGCCAATGTCGCCGTGGATGCTGGATCTTTTGGCTCACAATGCTATTATGAACAATCCCGGTAGGCAAGCACTGCCGATAAATCAAGCTTACCGAAGAGTTCTCCAACTGTTGGCCTCGGGTCTGTTTCTGCCGGGCTCAGCCGGTAAGCTTTTATTTATTTTTTAAAGGAAGACTTTAATTTTTCTAAAATTGTCGAATTTTACAAACAATAACCGTTATGTAGCAACCACAAACGAGTTGAAATTGTGTACTAATATTCAAAAGAGCTAATGGAATACGACAGTTGAATTTGGTGAAAATCCCCGCATTGGTTCGAATTTAATATTTTTTAAAAAATGATCCTAAACCATTAGTCTTCCATTAAACGAGGTATTCGGATGGTTCTAAGTATTATTTTAAATTGGAGATCCTTGCGTCCGAAGTCGACTTACCTCCTTACCGTGTCGCATTCGCACGAGGGCATAGTGAAAGTGGAGAAAACCCCTCGCCATATATAGACGGCGTTTTCCCCAGAGGTTGGTGTTCCTACAGGGTAATCACCAATCAGGGTAATGGGCGGTCACCCATCCAAGTACTGACCGTAAGCGGCACTGCTTGACTTTGGGAACCGCCAGAGTCGCACACCAACTGCGCACCTATCGCTGTCGATTATGGTTCTATGTAAAATTGTTTGTTTTTCTTTTTAGTTGTATCATAAACTTTGTTTTACCAGGTATTTCGGACCCTTGCGAAAGCGGCAACATTAGAGTCCACACGGCGATGACACTGGAGCAACAGGATCTCGTCTGTCTGACGGCCCAGACACTGCTCCGCGTGCTGGCTCACGGAGGCTACAGACCTCTCCTTGAAGGTGGCAATAAACTCGCTGTGGAAATGAGTGTTTGGGCGGGTGGCGTGGTCGCGAGTCCTCTGGACAAGGCTTACGAGCCTCCGACCGAGCAGGAGCAGCAGGAAGACATGGAGGAGGGCAACGAAGAAATGATAACTGAAAGTGCTTGAACGGACGATATCTTTATAGAGCATTTCAGTTTTTTTCAGTATCATATTTGCATCATCGTATTGAATGGACTCGACTCAATGTTCGACGAACGAACGTCGAAAAACAATTTAGGATAATATTACATAACTTTGACAATTGTGCTAATCGACATTTATACAGACTCTCAGTGGAATTCGCAAGCAATATCTCGTTACACGATTTGAGGTGTTCGTGTCCGCGACTGAAATAAAATATTGTTCATGCGACCAAGGCAGAGCCGTTATTTCTTAACCCTTTCGAGGCTCGTCCTCTCGTGCCAATCAGCGATATTTATCGCTGATTTTTTACATTGAATTACTAGCTGAATTATATAAACCACCGACACGATTTTTCGGATGACTAACATATTTACTGAAAGGTTTCAGTCAAACTATCGTACCGTTAAGGGAGGGTTTCGATGAATTCTAGACACAAAAAGTGCGTTCAACGAAAAAGCATATTTTTCTTTATTTTTTTACAGTAAAATATCGTATAAAAAATCCCATGCGTTGGTCGTTCGCAACGGTGTTCTGAACATATTTTTAAAAAACCAGGTCTGAATATTAAAAATTGCAGGCGGAATTAAATTTCTGAAGAATTTTAAAAAATCGTACTGCTCTTATAGTATCTTATATTTGAACCTTGAATTCTTTTTACATTATCGGAGCACTGTTGCGCACAATCGATAACGTGAGATGTCTTGTAATTTTTTTTTCTCTGATAAAAATAAATAAAACTTTTTTGGTCTGAGTTCATCGAATGATCTGTCAAGAAAACCCACGTGTCGAAAATTCCTAATACGCATATGAAGTTTAGAAAAATCCTGGCTCTGCGAACCGGAGCAAGACTGAAAGTTGTAGGTTGTCCATTCACGTGACATATTAACGCAAAAGTTTTTGTTGTTCACTGGCAGGGATCGTCGGCTGGCGAAGTACTGACCCTGGCACAATTGACTCTGACGTTACCACCGGGAGGCACCGGTACCCGAAAGAGTTTACCCTGTGGCATGCAGACGCACACCTTGTACTGGGTCACTTCCGGTCCGCTGTTTTCGTAAGCCGGTGCGAGTGGAATTGTAGTTGCGTCCAGAAAAATGCCTTTCTTCGCGTCGAGAACAACACTGTCATTGCTCTTTATGTAAACATCGCGGTCCGCCATCCACACGATTCTTTTACTCTCCATTCTCGTGCTCTCGGCTCCGTGCATAGTTATCTGCCTGTTCGCTTCAAAGCTCAGATTTGTATTTACCGGCGACACGATTCTGTGAGTCTCCGCAAGCTGCACAGCCAATCTGCCGACGCCACTCGGCAGACCGAAGTTCGGAAAATCCGTGGTAAAAAATGTGCTTCCGGTGCGCGAGTCTTTGACTTCGAAAGACTCAACCGACGAGAATTTCGTGCCGTTCTGTTGAACCCGAAGATTCGCTCGTCCGTTGTCGTGACGACGATTCTTCACCGTTACTTCGACTCCCGAATTGTCACCGGTGAGCTCGACCGGCTCGTCCCCGTAACCCTGGCAGACACCGCCTTGAATGCACACCTTTCGGAGTAACAATTCAGACGACAGAGTTAGTACAATTTGATTATAAAGTTATAGCAAAGTAAAAACTTTAAAAAAAAAAAAAAATATACACGTTATATAAAGTTTTAACGCATTAAACGATAAATTAACTTCAACCCTTAAGGTCCCAATATGGCATATTTGGTACGTTAGCGATCAACCTATCAGCTTATTAACAGCGATTATTTTACCTTGTCCAAATCGGTTCTACCGTAGAACTTCACGAGGCTCTCTTCGGGTATAACTTCCATCGCTTCCATACCTTGGCTGACTCTAAGAACCGCGATAATCGTTATGCTCAGCAGAAGATTGCAAATGCCGACCACGGCGAGAACGAACGTTAGAGCCCACAGGCAATATCGTTTTTTCGTCGATTCGAACGGTGATACCGAACTCTCCCGGCAGGACATTCTCGACGGATGCTTCGAGAGGACGGTTTTAGCGCCGGATACATTCTCGGAGCTGATAGAAAACGAAAGTACGAAAAATCTGTTAAAAATATCTTTGAACACCAGAAAAAAAACGGAAGGCATAAACATAAAAACAAAGTGGAAATTCGAAGTCCACCTTCATGGGACGCACTATACTTTCTTCCCTTCTGTCTTAAAAAATCCACGACCCGAAATCTGGCGACATAATCGAAATTATCGTTGCCAATTTATTCGTTCGCTGATTGGTTTTCGCACGACGGCCGAAGTGATTCGTCGGAACGAATAACTAAAAAATAATAGTAATTTTTCAATAAAAAAAATTCATTATTATTCAATTATTATTGAATTACTATCAAATGGTTTGTTTTCAGCGATTGTCAATCTCGGACTTGACTTTAAGTAGAAAATAATATTGCATTTGTGTTCTTTTTCTTAAATTGAATTTGAATTGAATTAGAAATGAAAATTTAACGCTAAATGTTGCGAGATAAAATATTAGTAATGCAATTTACGAAAAAGAAGATAACATCTAGAGATCATTTTAGATCTAGAGAAAGATGCGCCTGAAACGTGACGACCCACCTGACAGCGGTGTTATTCTTCCCGAGGCTCCGTTTGAGCAGCGGGCCATCGCTGTTCGACAAGTTGTCCTCCGCTCTCGACATCGAAGGTGATCCGGTGTCGTTGCAAGGGTCCAGGAAGCTCGCCATCCTCGCGACAAGATTGTAGTTTATTTATCGGTGAATGTCTAATAAAAAAAATAAAATAAATACATGTTTCGCGCGGTATGTTGGGAAGAGACCGAAGATAACGTCGAATGAAGAAGTAATTCGCTGGAAATGAACTCACCGTGCAGCCTCTCTCCGTGCGTTCACGGCGCCGGCGCTTTCTGACCCAGCCAAAAACGACGAAGCTTTACCTCGAGAACGGCGCTTGCGCGTCCACCGTAATATCGATGTTGGCCAACTTATACTTCTCATTCAACGGCTGAGAACCGATGCGAAAGCGCGGCTTTGAATCTCACGCAGCACAGAAGATTCATTAATCTCTAATTGAGGGAATTCTAATGACCACCCTGTTTCCGATAATTATGAGTCGATCTAAAAAATCTGCATCAAATTGATTCATAGAAAATAAATAAATACAGGTATCTGAGGATGATTTTTTTAGAGATCTGTTATAGATCTGAATTCTCTTACAGAATTTAGATCTGAGAGATTTTCACACTCGGAGTTCGTAACACGATCCCAACAAAAGGCTTGCTTACACTACTGAAAAGGCAGTCAACGGAACGTAGCCATAAAAATAAGCGTGTCAAAATAACCGAAGAAACTACTGTTATTATAGGTAACTTTTTACTCCGTTAAAATAACCGTCAAAATATCCATACGTGTGAGTCCTGTCAGAAATCACCGAGGCAAAATGAGGGTAAACCAACGCTCGGTTTCGGACACTTTCCCGAGGGTTTTTGAGCAACAACCGACGATAAAAATGTTACTTTTTGATCGTCGGTTCATCCTCTATTCATCATCGGTCGCATTGAAACCGATGCGATTGAGAATGCACGGCTGCGAACATCGGTTTACT
>JAPYZC010007898.1:0-14422 GCA_030522665.1 Ichneumoninae sp. A BG-2022a
ATTGTTATCGTCATTGTCATTATCATATTCCCAGTAAGAAAAGCGTGCCGTAACATTCGGCGCGCCGTGATGGCACAATGCAGGCATGTATGTCCGCATTGTGCCGGCACGGCGTGCGTTCCCGTGCTAGTACCGAGTGGATCCTGTGCCGTCAGTTTTCTATCTGGCATTATCCGAGCCTACACCTCGGTTAACGCGGAGGGCTCGGATGAATTGGGTGCTTCGGATAACACGCACAGAGGAAAAAAATCATTTGAGTCAACAAAACGTGCGCTTACGGGTGGCGAAACAAATGTTTGGTTGATCGAAAGAAATACCACGTTGATCGAACTAACAGACCGTCGAACTAACAGACCGTCGATTCAAATTTTTCTTAATACAACAATTATTTCGTTCTATCAACCAAAAATTTGTTTCGCCACCCGTAAGCGCTCATTTTTTGTTGACTCAATCGATTTTTTTTCTCTGTGCGGAAACTCGGTTAATTGAAGGGTCGGATAAGCGAGTTTCTACTGTACTCAGACC
Source organism: Ichneumoninae sp. A BG-2022a (assembly GCA_030522665.1). NCBI lineage: Eukaryota > Metazoa > Arthropoda > Insecta > Hymenoptera > Ichneumonidae > Ichneumoninae sp. A BG-2022a. The sequence goes on from JAPYZC010007898.1 coordinate 526, forward strand.
GTAGTTTGAACGGTAGTTTTTTGGTGCTGCAGACTCGCTCGACTTTAATCCGGCGGTGGTTATTTTAAGGACATGTGAAACGACTCAGTTTGTAACCAAAATCTGTAATGAATGCGATTCAGAGACGGTAGACTTGTCGGGAAAAAGGGAAGCATTAGCGGATGTACAATTTAATACCGCGTCCGATGATTATGTCACGCGGTACATCTTTCACATGGCCTTAAGAGCGACCAACCGGAAGCTCGACTCTGAACGTTTGGGGACGCTGGGCCTGTGGTTTTCACAGTCGTTTGTGCGGATACGTTTTGACAAGTAAACCACTGTTCTTGGTAGCAACCACCGTGGCTTTTCACGGCTTTTCCTTTATTCGTCATCTTTACATCTGCTTCTTACAGTCGACATTGAAAACCGGAACTCAATGACACGCCAGCGAATTTACAACGCGCAGCCCTTACTGTAGATAAGATCCACGACCGCATCTCCACCTACAATCTAGACAACACGAAAAATCTGTCGGTCAGTCGTTGGACTTCCGGTCGCTCCGAGGTGTTTCCGGTTTGTCGCCGTCGCCCCCGATCACCTTCGTCAGACCATCGAGTCTGACCTTTACATCGTCGGTGAGCTCTTTCGATTGTTTCATCACACTGTCCGAAATGTTCCTGCAACAGGGTATCGAATAATTATCATTTCATTCGACGTTCTTCACGACGAATAGCTCGAGTACGACCGAACGTACATTATGTATCCCTTGACGTTCTCGTATATGTCGCCGGGAGGTAATTTTACCGACGGCAACTTCGCCTCGAGATAATCCAACCCGTCGCATATAGCGGTGTCGATGCTCTTCAACGGCTCCTCCAGTGTCTCGCCGATCTTCGTCGTCACGGGGCTCACGATCTTCGCTCCCTCGCTCAGTCCTTCCTCCGTGTGACTGAGAATCGTCTCGACGGCGGAGTGGGAAGCTTTCACGCTCGTGTAGGCTTCCGAAATGCTCGAATTGATACTCGCGATCACGGGCAAGTTCATGAGGCGACTTTTACAGGCTAGTCCTTCCTTAGGCGGCTTGGCGGAATCGCCAGAGTCATCGCTGTTCGACATCGCTCGCGATTGCTGCAAGCATCTGGTAGGTTATATATCAATCTACGCCAAATATCGTCGCGGGCTGTGGACCGAAGGTGACAGCCAGCGAATACAGAATAGCTTTGGTAAAAGTGTGTTATACGCACGCGATAAGCGATACGCACGATTGACGACGTGACACCGTCGGGCTCCGGTGGTTTGTCGGTATTATTCATTTTTTCGGGAGGAAAATTTAGCTCACTTAAACATTGCGAACGTTGAATGGGAGAGAAGGGCCGCAAAGCGCGTATCCGTACGTCCTCGTTTTGGGTGGCGCGCAGGCTAAACTTAGACGTACGAGAGCGATTGGTCGTCGTCAATTTGGCATTGCGAATATAATGAGTCGGTGTGGACACCGGTGGAAATAATATCGTCGCCGAGGAACCCGATTTCACCGGGCACGGCGTTGTTATCGTCGGTGCTGAACCTCTTCCGCATTGCAAAAATCATGTAAACGTATCATTCCGAAACTACGGCCCGCGACTTTACGAATCGATTTGTGATAGCCACGGCCTTCAGAGCGTAGTTCCTGTTATTGTTACCGTCATTGTCATTGTCATATTATCCGAGCCTACACCTCGGTTAACGCGGAGGGCTCGGATGAATTGGGTGCTTCGGACAACGCGGCGGCTCGGTTAATCGTAGGTCGGATAAGCGAGTTTCTACTGTACTTAGACCGTGGTTTGAACGGTAATTTTCTGGTGTTGCAGACTCACTCGAGTTTAGTCAGACGGTGGTTTGAGTAGTAGCTTCGGTGGAAGAAACCAATCTTTACTCGACTTTAATCCGGCGGAGGTTGTTTTAAAAGCCACCAGCCGGAAGCTCCACTTTGAACGTTCGGGCACGCTGGGCCTGTGGTTTTCACAGTCGTTTGTGCGGATACGTTTTGACAAGTAAACCACTGTTCTTGGTAGCAACTCCCGTGGCTTTTCACGGTAGCCGAACCCGCTAGGGTCGGATAATATCAACACCCAAAATATTAAGGACGTATTTCTCGTTATGATTGAAATCGTGCTGTTTCGTTATGATAATAACATGTAATGTTTCGTATTTTTATATATACGAGAGAACCTCGATTACCCGAACCGATCGGGACCGGGTCTTTTGATTATCGGAAGTGGATAATCAAAAATTCGTATAATCGAAACGCACATTTTTTTACGGCATAATAACTGGTATGTTAAATGCTTACGGGGGTTTTTAAGGAGGTCGCTTGGTCTCCTGCGGGAACGGGATTCATCGAAGGTCGGGAGGTTCCGGCAGGGGAAATCGGGAGTAACAAACGGGCTAAATAAAGCATACGGCGCACTCGTTGATTAATTAACGCAATGATAGCGGGTTTCATTTTTTAACGCACGGGTTTCGCTGACCAGGAGAAAACACCCTCTCGCTCGCTTGGCGCTCTCGTAAGTACTCGTAAGTACTTCGGGATTCGCACAACTTGCTTATTGTTTCGCCGGCACACACTGACTCTCTGTCTCCGTGATCGATCGGTTCGATCCGAGGGGGTTACGTGGGCGATTATTCGCCCCGCTCATAGCTACGTTTAATACGTATATAAATAAGACATAAATAAAATAACAATATATATTGAACTTCAAAACATATTTCCAACATCGAAGTCGTCCTTTTTTTTAAATTGACAAACGCAAACGAAATCTGGAAGCTGTCTTCAGTGTGAACTACGTATCTAAGGCTGCCCGAATCTGCTGGGGTGGGTGAAACTCCTCGGGAAAGCCCTTCTGCAAACGGATTGTCGCTGGAATAGGAAAGCACGCTTCTACACGCTTCAACATGGCACAGCTCATCCCGCGGAGAGCAACAATATATAATGTTTCGTGCTATCGTTCGGATAATCGAGGTTCGGATAATCGAGGTTCGGATAATCGAGGTTCGAATAATCGAGGTTCGAATAATCGAGGTTCTACTGTAGTGTCTATAATCCCTGCATCGAACGCATAAACGTTAAGTATGATATCCCTGTTTTCATTGTCTGGAATATCAAAATGAACTATTAATTGTACTTCAACGACAATTTATCCAATGCCGAACATTGTATACATCGTCAATTAAGGAACTCACCTGCCCGAAGGTTCTTCTGGACATGACCAATATTTTTCCGGCTGTTAATTGACAAGGTACGCTGCAACGCATCGTTATGAATTGTAGGAGTTTCTGGGCCTTCAGCGGTAGTTTGTACCATTGGCTGTTGTGTCTGCCGGGATGAAGAGTTTTTATGAGACCACACCATCAGTCCTTTTCAGTTTACTTACATACAAAAGGAAATGCTAATACTGTGATCCCTCACGGTTTCAGAAATATAGCTGTCTACATAGAAGTATGCTTGTAGAGTCATTAGAAAAACTATGAATCTTATGGTTGATGCGGGATCATTTGTTCTCATAAAAACCTGAATTTACAGTCACTATATCTGTTAATTCGGATGATTACTCATCATTTAGCGCTACACTTACCTGAAGACCTATGATGATAAACAGAATCATGCCAAGCCCGATAGTAAAAAAGAAAGTCCATGTGTAAATTGCCTCAATGAGATCGACGTATCTGACAACTGAATTTGTTAGTAATAATGATTAGTTTTACTTGACACATTTTCTAAATTATCTCACTCGATAGCACCATTGTGTCTGTTGATGCACGAAGCTATGGTTACTATGTCCTCTTTGTCCAGCGCATGTCGGGTTTCGCCTGTTTTTACTAATGTACGATTGTTCCCGAGCTGTTCTAATTTGTGCCTGACGGTTTCCGTCGAGATTACTTTATCATGTTTATGATTATGATCGATCAACAATGAACTCACCCCAACGCGGCAAAAATACCGCATACGTGGTGCACGAAACAGATTAACATAACACCGCTCGTCGCTATAGCAAGCATTAGTGTAGATCCGCAGACGTAAACATACGCAATAATGTAAAAATAATATTTCTGTACGTCGAGATAATAAAAATCAACAGGATACGGAAATGAACCGGGTTCAGTGCCGTTTTTCAAAAACATGTCGATTATCTTCGGAATCATTGGTTGGACCATAAAGGTATTGTGGTTCATAATATTCATAACTGTATACACAATGTCGACAAATCTATAGAATATTTATTAATTTTTTATCTCACCCTTATCATACTTCATTAACCTATATAAGCAATAGTCATTTTTCTTCCTTGCTCAGCGTACTGGTGAAGAATGTTGACTTCTCGATCGCGAGCCCATTCGTGCCAATCCGTACGGATACGATTTAACAACATGAATGTCTGTACGGATCGCACAGGATTTTCCAAGTGGTAGGTATTGATTGAATGTCTCGTTCTCACCTCAGTTGCGAACGTATCATCATTTTCGATGATAGAACTGACCTTTTGCGAGTTCCAGAAGAAACCATTAAACTTCGTTAGGGAAACTGCCCCGGCAATTAGTACTAGAGCGCCGTCCATAAGAACGCTCTGGTCGTCACGATATTTCACAAGAGCCAGTAACAAAGGTGTAAGTTGAATACCGCCGAGAGACAGTAAAGTAACAACAATTCCACGTCTCATACCAATGCTCTGATACGACCATTGTCCCATGAGCATCATCAAGATTTGATTTAATCTGTAGTAACGGTGTTGAAAGAAGTCCATCGTGACTCGAACTACCGTCAATGATGGCGTTAGAGCTACTAATGCTGCTCCTTGCAAAACACAAAACGTTGCGAGCTTGCCTTTGCATGCGTTTCATTGTTCTTTTCTCACCGTGGTTTTTTATGGAATTATGTCAAAGTATCACACCTCGAGTGACGTTTAAATTGTTTCATTACATGTCAAAGTTGAGCGACAGGGAGACGAGGATGTATAGCCTCCACCTCCAGTAGTAGCGCCTCCACCCCCCTTCGCGGCGCTACTACGCATTCGAATATCCCTTCCCGATTCGTACAAAATATTCGTAATTTAAGACGGTGGAACCTCGAGGTTACGTAGATACTTGCGGGAAAAAGTTCTTCTACCACACTCAATTTAGATATAACCAATTCTCAACCTTAGGCTGAAATGAAACAGTTCTTGACAGAAAAGTGAAATGGTTAGTAGAAACCTTACGCCGTCGCTGCATGAGTGCCGGGAATGTAAATTAATAATTAATCGCCAGCACAGAAGGGGAGTCTTCGATGTGGGGAAATCTATGGAACCATGAGAACCATAAGGGCGATAGTTGATATCAGTTCCGTTCGTAGTGTCAAGATGCGAACATCGTTGTTACACCTGAGAAAAGAATGGGTTAACATATTTTTCTACAAGATCATGAGAGATGAGCTCAGTGGCAAGTAGAAAGAATTAAATGTATTCCATGATTCTTGCCCAGGCAAGATGTGGAGATCCACATTTGGCCCGGATTACGGCTGGAACACACAGATAAATAACATATCGCCAAAAGTGAAAAATACACATAAAGGCCGTAATTATTGGTTTTTGGGAACATATGAGGGAAAACAACACAATCCAATAGGACATCCGCGTGTACTCTCACACTTGCGTGCACACAGGGACATATTGTGACCGTATTACGTCGAGAAACACCAAAAGCCTCCATGACGTGCGATGTTTTCTCCAATTTCGAGGGCGAATATTTTTGGATTAGCACATTTGGTAGCGGTATTGCACTAATATTCGTTGTTCCCTAGACGGATGGTTCTCGAAAATGCTATAAAAGTGGATTCATTAAAACTCATCAGGATTATTATATAATAACAATAATAACTTATTATTATTGGGCAATTCAAATATTTACTGACTGTCTGGATTTAATCCTACAGACAAATCATGTAGTCTATCGAAATTGCAGATTCAATGTTTATTGATACGGCATTCTCTTGTAAGAATTACGATTCTGAAATTCGGAGAATTGAACTAGTTGATGGAGAGGGGGGGGGGGGCGGAAGAAGACTGTTGATGTAAAAGAGTCCTTGGTTCGGATATATTAGACGCTCGATTCGTAAACGATAATTTGCATTATCGGCTTATTCGGGGGCGGCGGTGGCTTCGGCGCCGACGTAGCTGCGATATCTCGAAGCACAGCTTCAACGGCCTCTTCCCACTCGCGATCCTTAACTCCGCTGCGCTCGCTGCAGCTTCTCTTCAGTCGAGGCATGGATATGATGGTCAGAACTTTTCTAAAAAAAAAAAAATAGCAATCATAAACCCGCTGCAATTCGGCTGCAATTTAAAAGTTACTTTGCACCGTCGCGAACAGTAACCTGAGATCGGAATTAAACGCAGCCATGTCTCCACCGGCGTGCTCGCCGAGCCTCCTCAGTGTCTCGGCGAGCGGACCGCTCAAGGCCTGGAGTCGTCGCCACGACTGTGCGTACTGCCTCCTAACGAGCTCGATTATCGTTCCGGTCAGAGCCAAACCGACGAGGATGTAGAGAGTGCAGAGCAACATGTACTTCGGCTTCTCTGTTGATCAGAAAAAAACCCACCAGAAGTTTCGCTTCTTATTACAATACTGCAGCCTCTTCTTGCGGGGTAAAAAGCAAGATTATAGATTCATTCTTGGAGCAAATGAAAAATGTATATTGAAACGTTTCACTATTCCGGAGAAGCGCATTATTGAACTCCCGATTTTTCAGATCGTCTTCTTCCAAGTGGAAGGTGTCGAGTTTGGCACTGAGCGCATTACCTCGGATAAGCGGGGCTCTACTGTATGTGTACATACAGTACACGACCGTGTTTCTCTGATCCTCGGGAGCCAATCGAATTAAGGCCATGTGAAAGATGTACCACGTGACATATGGGTGCGAGAGAGATAGATGAATTTTTCGAATCAATGCCATTTAAAACTGGTTGACGTTTTGGATAAAACGGAAGCTTCATCGGACGCGGTATTAAATTGTCAGATTTTGGTTACCGACTGAGTCGTTTCACATGTCCTTAAGCACGACCGCGTAAGTTGGATACCCCACTACCTGCCTACCCTAGCAAGTCGATGGACTGCAAACGAACCGAAAAACGGACACGTCCGTTGGGGAACAAAACGGACCGTAAAAAACGACAAAACGGACTGTAAAAAACGACAAAACGGACTGTACATTCTTTGTTGGCATTTGGTTTTTTTCTGTTGCGGAAACCGAAAACGGACCGAATGGTTTCTTTCGAAAAATTGGCTTTGGTCCGTTTTCGGTTCCTGCAACCGAAAAAGGACCAAGATCGTATTTTTATTCCGTCCTTTCATTAAAAACAGAATTAAAAGCAAATCAACAAAAAAAATAAAAAAACAGCCACAAATTTTAATAAAAAATGTTCGGTCCTTCCTCGGTTTCTGCAACCGAAAAAGGACCAATCCAAACGTACGGTCCGTTTTACCGTTTTGGCGGTCCGTTTCATTCCCCAACAGACGTGCCCGTTTTTCGGTCCGTTTTTTAGTTTTTTCATAATTTTCGGAAATACACGGTCGTTCGGAATTATGCGATTGGGAGAAACGCGTTCGTGTACTGTACGATAAATTGAGCTTTACTGGGTACGAGGTCGCCGAATCCAATGGTGGTCATCGTCACGAAGCAGAAGTAGAATCCGTCGAAGAATCCCCAGTCCTCCTCCCACAGCATGAACATTCCGGCTCCGCAGGCAAGGTAGAGGAAGAGAAGGAGGGCGGCGGCGAACGCTCCTGCGAACGAGGCATTCGTTTCTTCGACAGTCTCGATCTGTTTTACCGACGGAGTGAGAAAGAACATCCCGAAGGATACTAAAAAACAGGGCGTTCTCTAACCGAGCGATCTTCTTCCCGCGAGGTTGGTCGGCATCCATGATGTCGTCGCCGCTGGAAGCTTCGAGCTTATCTTCGAGGCGACGGTGCTGACGGCCTCGGCGAACAGCTTTCCCCAGTCGGCGATCACCGTCAGCGTCAGAGGTATGCCAACGAACGCGAACAAAATGCAAAATATCCGGCCCCAGTTTGTCGCCGGTACGACGTTTCCGTACCCTGTGGAGACAGAATAAAAAATTTGGCTATAACAATGCCCGGTAAACTTTTTCGTTAGTCGTCGCTCCAACAGTGTAATTCCATGTATTCCATGTATAAGAGTATAATTCCATGTATTCCATGTATAAGAGTATAATTCCATGTATTCCATGTATAAGAGTATAATTCCATGTATATAAGAGTATAATTCCATGTATTCCATGTATAAGAGTATAATTCCATGTATTCGTAGATGAATATTTGATACGTAAAAAATTCGTCTAAAAAAGAAAAAATCATGAAAAAAAAAAAAATTTGAAAATGTCATAAAATTAAAACGGTTCGACTGATTTTCGTGAAATTTTAATGGGATCATCGGGTGATGATATTCTATCTGTGTACGCATTTTTAGCCCGACAGCTAAAAAAAAAACAAACCGCATAACAATAAACTCTCCCCGGGCGAATTATCGTGACCGGCGAGTCGAGTTCTGTGGAGATATTTCGCCGTGAACGAGCGACGATGTAACGAAAGTAAAATATCCTCGCTGTTCTCTCTGCAAATGAGACGAAAAAAAAACATTTTCGAGGCTGATGAGAGGCTTATTAAACATCCGCCGACGGGTACTCGGGAGAGGAGGGGGGGGGGGGGGGGGGAAAAAGGAAAACAATGGGACAGACTTCGCCCATTATTTTTTACTTTAGTTTCCACCCGAATAAAGTTCGCGGAAACAGTGAAACGTAAAGAATAGAGGAACGGGACAGATTTTTTTTCTTTCTACCGAGTCGAAGGGGAGTAATGCGTGTCCTCGGGCACTTTTGGAGACACGAATATCTGAACGTTAGATTTTTTGGTGCTGCTTCTATGCAAGCGATAAACGGACGGTGACGATAGCTTACCGATGGTCGTGAGTACAGTGCTAGCGAAAAAAACTGCTTGAAGAACGGTCCATCGTTCGGTGGCGTCGTTGCGGGGCAGACTCGTTTCGTCGTGGAATCGTGAGTTTTCCAATTCGTCGACCAGGCTAACGAGGAGCCCACCTTGGGCGGCCTCCTGAACGACGCGCTCGTACGTACGCAGCTCGTATCTGATCTACGAAAGGAAAAATAATTAAAAAAACAATATTGAGAGAAAGTGGGGCATTTAAATCGATTATCGAAACTCGTTTGTCACACCAGGCTCGCGAGGTTCGAGACGTCCGTGTTGTTGACGATCCTGCCGATCAGTCGGCGCCTTTGGGTGTGGAGAGACACGCGCAGGCCATCCAGTCGAGAGAGCTCCGACGGAAGCTCCAGTTGTTGGAAGACCTAATTCAATTATTGAGTTACAATCGCTAATGTTCTGATCTTTATATCGTGGCTAACGTTAACACAGTTACTTGACCGAACACCACCTATCTTCTGTACTCAACGGAATGCACTTACGATTCGATAGTTTCGATAGGCTTCGCATTATTTTCATGAATTGACGTTTTAGGGGTTTGTCTTTTCGGAGGATATACATTTCGGGGAACATTCAGCGGGGCATAACCGTTTGTGGGCTATGCCACCCTAGCCACTTGAGAAGTGCCACTTTTCATGCTTGTAAGGCGTGGCAAGAGTGGTGCTTTATAGCAAGGCGTACTACAATAACGCTGCGCATGTACACATTGGACGATTGTACTTCTCGCACGCCAATATTATTTCTCGCACACTAATTTTACTTCTCGCATGCTAATTTTACTTCTCGCATGCTAATTTTACTTCTCGCACGCTAATTTTACTTCTCGCATGCTAATTTTACTTCTCGTACGCTAATTTTACTTCTCGCATGCTTATTTTACTTCTCGCATGCTAATTTTACTTCTCTCACGCTAATTTTACTTCTCGCACGCTAAGTTTACTTCTCGCATGCTAATTTTCCTTCCCGCACGCTAATTTTATCTCTTGCATGCTAATTTTACTTCTCGCATGCTAATTTTTCTTCCCGCACGCTAATTTTACTTCTCGCATGCTAATTTTACTTCTCGCACGCTAATTTTACTTCTCGCATGCTAATTTTACTTCTCGCATGCTAATTTTACTTCTCGCATGCTAATTTTCCGTCCCGCACGCTAATTTTACTTCTCGCATGCTAATATTTCTTCCCGCACGCTAATTTTACTTCTCGCACCCTAATTTTACTTCTCGCACCCTAATTTTACTTCTCGCATGCTATTTTTTACTTCTCGCATGCTATTTTTTACTTCTCGCATGCTAACTTTACTTCTCGCACTAGTGCGAGAAACTCCGACATGTGCACACATCTTACAGGCACGAAAAGTGGCATATCTCCTGCATTTGTTACAAAAAGTATTTTTATTCTTACACGATTGTTTTGATTGTGTCTCTAGTAGTGGCTGCACACCTCGGCAGTTAAAAGAACTCTCGCGTTCTACTCGTCCATGCGGAACGATCGGAGATCTTCCCGGAGAGCTTACTTGCGAATCGACTTTCACTCTTTGTCTCTAAATTCATAGGTGATCATGAATTTCCGAGTATTATTCGGTGAAAAAAGTAAACAAAGCTCGATAATCGTAGCCGGACGAACGTCTGGAACGCGAGCGTGAAAAGTTTTTGCTCTCCGAGAATAAAGATGACCGCGTCACGCATGAATGAGCTCCCCGAATACAAAAATAGTCCGAGATAGCGTGAGCGTGTTTAGGGGAGGGTCGACCGAGAAATCAGACGATTGTTTACAACTACCGGCCGATCAGGCCTTCCGAGTTAGCTCACCAATCCACCGACCGCTGTGTATGCCATGAGGGCCACGAGCAGACCGACCGGCCCGGCGATGGTCTTGAGCTTTGTCATTGTTTCGTCGCTGAAAATGCGCTTGCTAGTGTCGAGGTTACCGTTCGCCCCGGAGTCACTCACCACTTTTTCCTTAACCGTCATTCTCGTAACAAACGATTTTTCGTCCACCGACACTTTTAACTTACAAACTTACGTAAGTTAACTGTTAACTTACTTTTAACTATAGTATTATAAACCATTCAAAGTTTTTGACTGTACTGTAGGTCGATGATGGTTGTTGTTGTATATAGTTATTGTTAATGGTATTTATGAATCACCCGCCACTTTTTTTTTAACCGTCATTCTCGTAACAAAACGGTACTTCGTCCACCAACATTTATAACTATATATAACTGTGGTTTTATAAACGCTCTTTACTGTAATGTATGTCGATAACGGTTGCCATTATAGTTGATAGTTATTGTCAATACTGTACTATTGTGTCAAAAGAGCGAAAATTAATGGTAATTGTCAATGGTAATTCTCAATGGTAGATGTTAACGGTATTTGTCAATGGTAATTCTTAATGGTACATGGTAATTATCAATGGTAATTCTTAATGGTAAATGGTAATTATCAATGGTAATTGACAATCCCAGATAGAAAAATTACGGCACGGAGACGGCACGGTGGCGGTAACAATGGTAAAATACCCGTTTGACGGCACGTGTTTCTATCTGGGATGGTAATTGACAATGGTAATTAACAATGGTAATTGACAATGGTAATTGACAATGGTAATTGACAATGGTAATTGTTAATGGTAATTGTCAATGGTAATTGTTAATGGTAATTGTCAATGGTAATTGTCAATGGTAATTGTTAATGGTAATGATTATTGTTAATGGCAATTATGAATCACTCGTCACGTTTTCTTTAATCGTAATTTTCGTAACAAAACAGTACTTCGTCCACCGACACTTTTGACTTACAACTATGGTATTATAAACTACTCAGAGCTGTTTACTGTGCTGTAGGTTGACGATGGTTGTCATTATAGTTTATAGTTATCGTTAACGGATACTGTATAGTGTTTTCGGGAGAGCGAAAGTTCGATCCCTTCATACTATTAATATTCATATTCGTATATCTTCGGATAAGGCGAAAAAAATAAAATAAAGAAACATACGAATATTACAAGAGGCAAAGAAAGCGAGGTTTATATAGAGCAACGTGACGCCGAAAAAGTTTCGCGCGAGACTGCGGGAAAGTCTCGCAGACTCCGGGAATCTCGTCGGAAGGAAGATCCGAAGTGGCGGAGGAGTTTCCACAGTGCGCATGCGCGCGTTAAAGAGCAACGCATTCTTGATTTAGCTCTTCGAGAGTCGCTGCGGATCGGTATTTTATCACGGACACATGGGGATCGCATATTCGAGAATCTCGAGAGTGCCGAATGGAAAAACAAGATAACATCTCGCGTAGTTAGTCGGTGCATATTTTTATCCGTTTCGAATCGAGAGGACTCTCCTTTCGTTTTCGTAATAGACCGTTAAACGCATATGCGTATACGAGATGAGAAACCGTGCGAACTCTCTCGACGGTCGATCGTACAGTCGCGGAACGAGGTTTCCTCGAGCGGGCCTGTTTACATCAATCCGCGCGGCGAATGACCTTGCCCGACTCGACAAAGCCGTCCAATGACATTGGCGAACTCACCGGCTGGCTTTGAAGATTATTGGTCGAGCCTGTAGTGTATTCTGCATATTGCATAAAATAAACTTACAGCACCGACGAGAGATCTCGTATTTTTTCGGGCCCTTCCGAATATCGTCACCGCGATTCGAAACCGAACATTCGACTCTCATGCGGCAAATTGGAACAAATTGTCAAGGTTCGAATTTGAACAAATTTGAACCTTCGCCTAACATCGTAAACGCATTAAAAAAAAGTGATAAAAGTTTGTAGTACCGATAATCGAGAATATTCGAAAATATGGATATTTTTATCTGTTTCGAATACCCTGAAACGAACGGTGAAATACACGAGACGAGAAACGGTGCGAATTCTCTCGGTCGATCGTACAGTCGAGAAACGAAGTTTCCTCGCGCGGTCGAAAGTTTTGCTGTTTACATCAATCGGCGCGACGAACGACCTTGCCCGGCGCGACGAAGCCGACCAATGACATTCGCGAACGCGCTTCAACCGTCACCACTGCTTACTTCGAACTTTATTGGCCGAAGTGTTGCTGCCCCCTTGGAGCACAATAAATTTTCACTCACCGACGAGAGAGAGTTGTCTCGCCTGTGTGTTTTTTCGGGCCCTTCCGAATATCGTCACCGCGATTCGAAAAACGGTCATCCGACTCTCATGTGGCAGATTTTAACCTTCGCCGAACATTATAAACGCAAAAAGTGGTGAGAGTTCAGTGCAAAGATAAATCGTGAATATTCGAATAATGGGTAAAGCGAAGAAAGGAAAGCGTTCCGGCAAGGACGATGATATGTGAGTACAATTAATCATCCTCACCGTCAGTTTCTTCTACCATCTGCAAACATATCTTTCTCCGCATTTCTCGACTTTCCCCATCGTTTTATTTACGGAACGATGTATTCTCTCTGACGTAATCTCCCAGGATAAATTTAAGTTTCGTGATGCAATACGTGCCATCTGGCTCGTAGGTTATGTTAACCTTTTTTTTCACCCGAACGCTAACCTCTTTTCGATGTATTCGCCGGTGGCGCGAATTTTATATTTCGATAATGATTTTTCACCATCAATTCGGCCCAACATAAACTCTCCCATTATATCGGGACATCAACTGTCCCGTGTAGTTTATGTTAACCTTTTTTTTTTAAGGTTAACCTCTTTCGTTGTATTCGCCGGGGCCGCAAATATCAATCTTTACGATCTTTCCGCTCACTATTAATTGTCTCATTAAATCGGGACATTACTGTCCCGTGATGTCAGGACAGCAACTGTCCCATGTATTTTGTGTTAACCTTTTTTCCGAAGGTTCACCTCTTTCGTTGTTTTCGCCGGGGAGCGAATATCAACTTTTACGATCGTTCCACTTA
>JAPYZC010007902.1:0-14005 GCA_030522665.1 Ichneumoninae sp. A BG-2022a
GGAGTTTCGTCTTGGTTGAGAGTGCTAATCTTAATGATTGATTCTCCTTTACAAAAATACGTTGAGAAGACATTTGTAAAGAATAATTCATGAAAAAATGCGTACTTCCTTACTACGCTTAATCGATTAGTACATGAGCACGCTGAACATTGGAGTTAATACGGATTCTTATTATTTTCATCGTATGTGTTTTTTTTTTCTTTCGGGAGTAGGTTTCTACAATATTAGGTAAGAAATGTTGTGTCAGGCGTACCAACATAATTTTCATTGCCGCGAGTTTCGAATGGAAAAGTTTTTTATTTTGCAATGAACCTTTTGACGCATACATTTTACCTACGATTTACTTGAAATTTTATACTCGATGTTTATGGGCTGGTACAGACTCCGCCCCTTGCTTGCTGCAAACTTTATCCAAATAATTGCAACCAAACTTTGAAGTCAATATTGTAAAATATTTGAAATTCAATTTAAATCTTGTTAAAAATTTATAATTCAATTCAAATTTTGTTAATAATTTGAAAGTAAATTTAAATTTAAAATACTTTCTTTAAAATTTTTCCAACTTTCACCAAAATTTTATTTAAATTTCCGCTTTTAGATCAGGTTTGACTACAAATGATTACTACTAATTCTGGACAATTTTTTACTACAAATTTTGGACAAAATTGGTTGAAGTACCGGGGTGGAGATAAGTAACGCACCGCACTGGCCATGTCCTCTGCCAGCGAGCAGAGCGGTAGGAGCATCATTGTGCTAAGGGATTTTAGAGGTTGCAGATTACGAATTCAAACTCAAAATTACAAAAATCACAATGTCGAATGTGTAAAACTGGTGTTACACTACTCTTTAAAGAGTTAAAGGAAAAAGGGCGTAAGTGCCACTTTTAACTTTTTTCATTTATGTACCAAAGTATGTATTTTATATTAATTCCAAAAGGGCGTATAAGTATCTGACCACGTCTAATTTGAAATTAATTAGATTAAAGTCATAACGGCGTATGTTCTAGACATACTACTCTTTGCCTTTAGCCTACTTGACTTCATTTTTTTGGCGCTTAAGCCCAATGACCTTTAGACACGCGATATGATAATATTATAACTATATTGAATATTATAAAAATATCTTGACAAGTGAAGTCCACACTACAAAGTGTGGGTTGTTAAGAGCCTTTTCAGGGCTTACGCCGCAGTAAATGGGTAAAAATGCATCCATATTTCGTGATGCTTTTCCCGGTAAATATACGCTTTACCGATTCAATTTCTTTAGGGCGAAAAGAGGATATATTAAAGAATAGTTAGGCATTTTTTCATTCAATTTTTTTATCGGTCGGCGTACATTTTTCCTTTACGGTTTCCCCGATAAGTTCCTTTACGGTATCCCCGATTTCAACTTTTTTTTATCAGAAACAAACAATTCTAATTGTTTCTTCACAAACGATATATAACGTGGACCTTGACGAGGAAAAAAAGAAAAAAAATCGCAAAATGACAGCCATTTGAAAAAGTCGATTTTTACCCATTTTTCAACACTTTATTTATTTTTATTATTTTTTAAAAATATGAAAACCGTCAAGGACTAAATAATCTGTTGCAGTATATCGGTACAAATTTTCATAAAAATCCATCAAGCCATTAATCAGATATCAGGGACACCGATCTTGAACATCACGTATTGAGAAAAACGCATTCAAAGTTTGGCCGCTCTGAAAAATTTGATAATGGGGCCGAGTTCCATTACCCATTTTTTGAAAAATGCGTCATGAAGGATACCCATTTTCTAGAAAGATTGACAATGGGAGCGAATCCCATTATCCATTTTTTTAAATGGATAATGGAAAAATGGAAAAGTGGATAAGAAGAAATGCATTATTTGCAACTCTGCTTATTTCTTATACGCTTCCACGTGTATTCACTCCTCCACCCCCAACATATGTTCAAGTGTGTATACATTATAAACAAATATTTAAAAAATGTACATGACATGAAAAAGGCTTTATTCTTCATCTACGTAATCGCTCATACAGCCTCTTACGATAAGAGAATGCTTTCGAAAGACATGCTACTTGAAAGTCTTCCAATTCCTAAAATTGGCTCCACATTCATAATCATTGCATTGAACTTTAAACGACTCATCAAATCGGTGATGTCGA
This sequence comes from Ichneumoninae sp. A BG-2022a, assembly GCA_030522665.1. Classification (NCBI taxonomy): domain Eukaryota; kingdom Metazoa; phylum Arthropoda; class Insecta; order Hymenoptera; family Ichneumonidae; species Ichneumoninae sp. A BG-2022a. The sequence goes on from JAPYZC010007902.1 coordinate 2,150, forward strand.
ACAACTTGTTTCAATAGCAGTTTATCCGATACAGCTTCAAAATAGCATATAGGGCACTTGAAAATATTGGGCGGCCCGTCTATGATTGTGTTGTGCGATATACGGATCCGCCATAGTGCAATTAATTCAAACTCATTTGCAAGTGTATTCGTTTCCTAGTTTTATTTTTAATTTAATTAAGTGTGGATTATACCTAGCGTGTATCTGTATACAAGTGAGTTATTCGTCCTTAAGCGCGTTGAAACAACACACATAACGTTTATTCTAATAAGTGGGTTCTGTAGCAAAACACTAAAAATACAGAGAATACCGGGAAAATCCAGTGCACCCATGTTGTTTCAACACGCAAGCCGATCTACATGTATTTTTTAAATGTATTTTGTTGGTACAATACATATAATATGTGTATTGTAAGTTATTTCAACACACTTGACAACATACTTGTTTTTACTGCCTTCACCTGCACAACTTCGGTCTCGGGAATCGAACCCGCTACAGTCTCCAAGTCTTTTCGTTTACCACAACAAGGCCCCGAACCTTTTTTTTTTAATGTACTAATAATTTTACTGCGGGTTCTAAATTATTGGATGCATAGAAAGCTTATTGAAAAATGGATTGATACTTCGCCGGGGATCGAACCCAGACACACTGCGTGTCAGCCAGGGACCGAACCACTCGGCCACTGTTTTCCCTTTTGCATTTTACTGTAAATCATTTTTTATTGTGTTTTTTTTCTTCTATTTGTGCAGTTGGATCGATGCCGCTGCTACGAAAAATCTTGCTTCCGGTCAACCAACTTGTGCCGGAAACATTGCAAGCAGAAGACAACATCGGGCCCACGTCGGTGGTAGTTACGAGAGTCTGAGGGGGCGAACGCGGCGACGGCATGATGCTGGTCACGTCGGTGAAAACGAGAGCCACAACTGCCCATGGCCCATCAGGCACACCACCGGAAGTGCCGATGCACGAGTAGCTGAGGCGGAGTATGAGGACCAGTGGGACAACCTGGAGGGTGAGAGGAGACGTCGGTTCCGGTGGTACTGCAGAAGCTTCCAGCGCGTCACGGAAATGGCGGCCAGGACTTTACTACTCGGGATCGTTCTTCTCGTCACGCCAGGTGAGCACTTGTTTCATAACAAATTTACGATCCCGATTCGACGAATTTCATTTTATTACCTAACATATCGAATAGAGAGAATAACAATATGCTTTGGTAAAAAATGCATGGCTATTCATCTGTACAAGCATTGTAAGATTCAATGATTTTTCGTAATTTTATACAATTCTCTCGATCTGTCGATTGATAACCTTATGATTTGAAAGATGTGCTGATACAGAACTGAACGAGCTGTGGACAATATGATACACTGTAAAATAAGCGGTGTTAAATTTGACACCGCTTTAACACCGCCATGTGGTCCATATAGGTCCATTACTTTGGTGTCACCCGCGGTGTAAGACGTGGGTGTAAAACGTACGGTGTGAAATCGGTGTTATTTTTGGAACGTAATTTTCAACACCGTAAAGTAACACTGAAATGACTCCAAAAGAAGTAACATTTCAACACCACAAATGGACTTCATTTTTACCAAACAGTGTTGACACGTAAACTCGTTCTAACGTTACTTTACACGTTTGTGTGCTATGCCATAACACTATAATGTGCGAACAGTGATTCCATACTACACAGTACCGTGTTGCCCAAAATTGACTGACGAAACGGTGATTAAATCAATATTATGATACTTGCTATTCTTTTCTATGTACTTATATAAACCCCAAGAGTGTAAAACGCACACCTTACGTGTAAATTTGAACTTTATTTACCCTTTTATCTGCATGTAAGCACACAATAAAAAGTCGGGATCGCGAGAAAGCTACATACCTACATATACAGGGTGAAATGTAACTACTTCGGAATATTTTACAGTCTGGTAGAGCGCGTCAGCCCGAGTAATTTCCTTTTTTTAAATTTTTCTACGATAAAAATTGGCTGAGTTATTAAGGCTCAAAGTTTCCCTATCGGTGTGCGCAGTTTGAATGTGTGCGTGTCAGAGCGTCGGGCTAGAATTCATCTGTCGAATTTGGTGGGGACAACGCACGGTGTTCCTACGCGCGTGAAAATAGTCCCGCGACGAAACGTCAATTCCGGTGGATGTGACTTCGTATACCAAGTACAGGGGAGCATTCAATTATTGAATTAAATACAGTGATGGGAAAATAGAAAATAAAAAATAAATAAAATTCAAAAGTGAGGTTATTACTCTCGACGGATGAGAAGTTCAAATTGTCATCAGTAATTTTACCGTAAATTAAATATTTTTACCGTAAAAATGCGGGAGGGTTTCCCTCGCACTCTAGGTATACACCGAAGACTTCCTCGAGGTTTCGCTTAACGGGAGGGTTTCCCTCGCACTCTAGGTATACACCGAAGACTTCCTCGAGGTTTCGCTTAACGGGAGGGTTTCCTTCGCACTCTAGGTATACACCGAAGACTTCCTCGAGGTTTAGCTCAACAGGAGAGTTTCCGTCGCAGTCTGGGTGTACCCCGAAGACTTCCTCGAGGTTTAGCTCAACGGGAACGTTTCCCTCGCTGTCTAGGTGTACAGCGAAGACTTCTTCGAGGTGTACCTTAACGGGAGCGTTTTTCTCTCGCAGTCTAGGTGTACCCCGAAGACTTCCTCGAGGTTTAGCTCAACGGGAGCGCTTCTCTCGCAGTCTAGGTGTACTCCGAAGACTTCTTCGAGGTTTAGCTCAACGGGAACATTTTCCTCGTAATCTTGGTGTACCCCGAAGACTTCCTCGAGGTTTAGCTCAACGGGAGCGTTTCCGTCGCAGTCTAGGTGTACCCCGAAGACTTCCTCGAGGTTTAGCTCAACGGTCCTCGAGGTTTAGCTCAACGGGAACATTTTCCTTGTAGTCTAGGTGTACCCCGAAGACTTCCTCGAGGTTTAATTCAACGGGAGCGTTTCCGTCGCAGTCTAGGTGTACCCCGAAGACTTCCTCGTGGTTTAGCTCAACGGGAGCGTTTCCGTCGCAGTCTAGGTGTACCCCGAAGCTTCCTCGAGGTTTATTTCAACGGGAGCGTTTCCCTCGCTGTCTAGTTGTACAGCGAAGACTTCCTCGAGGTGTACCTTAACGGGAGCGTTTCTCTTGCGATGTAGATGTACCCCGAAGACTTCCTCGAGGTCAGCTTGAGGAGAGAACATCTCTCAAGATCTAACTTGAGGAAAAACGCTCTCAAGGTCTAGCGTGAGGAGAAAACGCTCTCAAGGTCTAGCTTCACTGGAGTTTCTATCGTGATCAACGTCTACCGTGAAGGTTTACGCGAGGTGAATTTGAGGAGACAACATCTCTCAAGACCCTGCTTGAGGAAAAAAGTTCTCAAAGTATAGCTTCACTGGAGAGTTTCTCCCATGGTCTTGGTTTACTCAAGCTAGAACTCGAGAGACATTTTCTGCTCAAGCTTGAGAAAGTCTTCGCGGTACACATAGACCGCGAGAGAAACGCTGCTGTTAAAAGAGACTTCGAGGAAGTTTTCAGATTAGTAGACTTAGATCGGAAAAAAAACGTTCCGATCAAGCTAGACCTCGAGGAAGACTTCGTGTACTGATTCTCGTACTATAATTGACATTACAATATTCAGCAGGTTCGAACAGAGCCTCTCGAAGTGTTTCAACAGTTCGAACTGGTCGGCGAGTTCCAATCGTTCGTCGGGTTCGAACAGCTCGATGGGTTTGAATAAATTCCATTCCGAACCAATGGTGAGTTCGAATAGGTTCGTGTACATCCCTAAAAAATACGGTATGTTTACGGTAACTTTACAAAATATTAAACCACTAATTCCACATCTATAGTGAGTGCTTAAATTTTCACTCAGGCGATGGATTTGCATAGTAACATCAGTTTTTTTAATTCATCGCAGCATGAGAAGGATTAAAGAACTGATTTTATTGTGAGAATTCATCGCTGGATGGGTGAAAGTTACGGAACTGTCACAGCACAGCGAGCACTGAGGATAGGATGTGAGAGTTCGATACATCGATGTAAAAGGGAACCTGCGATCCATTCATTGAAGGAAGGGACATGATTCCCTTTGCCGAATCGCAATTGTAAATATTCGCCAAAGGATCAAACAGCCGGATAGAATTTTCCTCATAGATTAGAGTCTTGGTAAATCTTATTATTGTTGAATACCCGTCTGTTGAATGAATGGATTAGAATTTTTTATTTCTTTTCAGGTTCAATGCAAATGAAAGCGTCGACATAGTTATTGTACAGTGAAAAAAAAAGTTTAAAATTGAAATTTTCAGATCGCTTTCTCGTAAAAGTTTCAAATGGAAATCTTTATATCGCTTTCTCATAATGTTCCTTTATTCGCGAAGCTTTTTCTATAAGAAAATATTTTCTGTATTTTTGACGTCGTCATACAGGAAACTTCCCGAATAAAGCAAAATTATGCGAAAGCTATATGAAAATAAAAATGTTTATCTTATATTAGGAAGTAATATGAAATTTTCAATTTTCATCTTTTGTGAGGATGCAATATGAAAATTTCAATGTTCAACTTTTTTCAACGTCTTTCTTAAACTTTTATGCAAAACGGTTGGCAAGTTCAGTGCGTCAAAATACATAATCATCGCGCTTTATTTTGTCGGATTTGCGCTTGGCGCGAAAACAGACATGGAATTATGCGTTACTGATTTTATTTTTGCACTTTCGATTTTTACTCAAAAAATCCAAGTGATGCCTCTTTATGTAGCTTTTTCGTACTCGTCGTCTAGTTTATATCTTGCTATAAAACACGATAGACACCTGGGTTTTGGAACATTTTGAACACGCTTTCATTGAAATGTCAGATTACTTTTTGTTTTTACCAAATCAAAGCTTCCTCTATGAGGAAACAAAATTTATTAATCGATGTGAATTAATTGCAACCCAACAACTTTGGTTACTTTTACTGTTCACGCGATCGCTGAATATATTTTTTTTATTTTTGCTTAACGTTAATAATTCCAATGTTCCTGTTGATACAGAACGTGGGCGAGCTATCGCTCAATCAGATAAATTGAGTTTCGTCATTGGTTTAATATTGGTATAACGTAATAACAAACCATCCTTTAAAACCCAGCAACACCGCCGGAATCGGCTCTTTTTCGCTTCCCAATCTAAATTTACGCCCAACACCCCATCCACAAAATGGTTTAATCGACCAATTAAACGGGCGATACCGAGAGCGTTTCTGGTAATGCCGATATCGTCATAACAAACTATAAGTAAAAAAGCCAGCGACGCCACTGGTATCGGCTCTTTTCACTTCCCGATCTAAATTTACGCCTTTAACACCCTATTCACAAAATGGTTTAATCGACCAATTAAATGGGCGATACCGAGCGCGTTTCCGGTAATGCTGACATCGTCATAACAAATTATAAGTAAAAAAGCCAGCGACGCCGCCGGCACCCGCTCTTTTCACTTCCCGATCTAAATTTACGCCTTTAACACCCCATTCACAAAATGGTTTAATCGACCAATTAAACGGGCGATACCGAGTACGTTTCCAGTAATGCCGATATCGCCATAACAAACTACAAGGAAAAGTCAGGGACGCCGCCGGCATCGGCTCTTTTCACTTCCCGATCTAAATTTACGCCTTTAACACCCCATTCACAAAATGGTTTAATCGACCAATTAAATGGGCGATACCGAGCGCGTTTCCAGTAATGCTGATATCGTCATAACAAACTACAAGTAAAAACGTCAGCGACGCCGCCGGCATCGGTTCTTTTCACTTCTCGATCTAAATTTACGCCTTCTACACCTTATCAACGAAATGTTTCAATCGGCCAATTAAAAAGGCGATACCGAACACTTTTCTGTTAATGCCGATAACGTAATAACAAATCATACATACAAAAGTCGGCAACGCCGTCAGCATCGGTTCTAATAATACCAATACTCCTGCTCATACAGAATGTAAGGTGTTTCCGCGTGAGTTATGAAACGGGCTGTATTAATAGTAAATTTGAACCTCGCAATCGAAACTTCCGAAGCTCACCGTTGGTCAGTGTTGACAATAGTTTTTTTTTTTTCTCTCGGGTATCTCTCGACTTACCGAAGCTGACCAGTGCTCACCAGTATCTGTCGAATCGTGCGAGCAACCGAACCGAACTCTTGCATGCATCGTCGCCATCACAATTTTGTTCATGGTCCTTCGAGCCGGATAGTGCGAAGCAGTTGAGTGAGTGATAAATAAGACCGTGTTAATAGAAGCGCAACCATAAGAAAGGGATATGTGCATATTCGGCAAATCGTAACGCACAAATTCATCGAGGAACCGTGGAAAATCGCTGCTAGTCTGGGAACACGGCTCGGCACGCACCCCCCTCCCCGGGATTGAATCGTCGCGTTCGCGAGCTATTGTGCTACCAGTGGACTAAGAAGGTTGGACAATACTTATTCGACGTAGCTATCGCTCATCGTCGGCTAGATTGGATAGTGCTACTTCGGTCAGCCCAGCTCGGACAATAGCTTTACTGGCCAGCGTTATCGCGCGCTCGGCCGCGTACCGAAGTGAGGCAAGTGCGTGCGGTGGACAAAACTTTCCCGTTAACGGGTGTAAGAACAATTCGGAGTACAACCGTTAACTCGCGAAAGGACGCAGTGCAGTGAGTGGAATTTTCGCTCTTCGTTGCAACTTTCGTGTATTCACATGGCTGCATTAAGAGGGTTGTTAACGTCCACCATGATCGGTGACGAGGCAACTTTTGACTCAGTGTTGGGCGAACAGCGCGAAAAATTGCGCTTGCTCAAGAGAGTGGTGCCAAATTTCAAGAAATTCGGTAGGGCAAAAATCTCGGGTGGAGCAACACAAGGTAGGATCGAAGCAATAAAATCATATTTCGAAAAACTCAGCATGGAGGAAGAGAAAAGAGACAAGAATTTCGAAAGCGACGAGTTTGCCCCGGCCGAAGAGCAATATTTTGACGACCTCGGCTATCTGTACGATCACCTTCGATCGCTCGAGCCGGCTCCCGCTCCCCCCGCTCATCCAAACGCGACGGTGAACCAAACTATCGCCGTCCGACACAAGTCAAATTTAACAAGGTCAATTTACCGAAATACTCCGGTGAGCCTACGGAATGGGACACGTTTCGCGAACTTTTCGCGTCGATGATACACAATAACGCCGCGTTGCCAAAAATACAAAAGTTTCATTATCTCCGCGAGAGTCTTTCGGGCAAGGCGCTGAGCCTCATCGATGCGAAGAGAATTACCGAGCGCAATTACGAATCGGCTTGGCAGTATTTGCAAACGCGCTACAACGACGAAAGCGGTTTGATTTGGGCGTATCTCAAATCGCTCTTCGAAATCCCGGCTATGGCAGACGCATCGGGGAAGGAACTACAACGGCTTGTGGACGCTACGCGACGCGCTCGCGAAGGATTGCTGAATCTGAAACGCCCTGTTGCCACGTGGGACGACGTACTCGTGTATCTTACAGTCGGCAAACTTGATCTTGACACGCGACAACATTTCGAGTTACATTTCGGTTCGATAAACGAGTTTCCTACGTTTGACAACGTCACTGAATTTTTAGAAGATCGAGCCTGACGCATCTCGCGTCTTCCCGCGCTCGCATCCTCGTCGTCTAGTGACACCGCGAAGTCTTCACCGAAGAAAAGCGTCAAAACGCTTCCCGCTACTGCTGCAGAACCCCCTGCTTGCCCCTCATGCAAGAAGGCTCACTCGCTTGCGGCGTGCACCGACTTTCGCGAAAAGTCACTTGAAGAGCGTCATGACTTTGTAAAACAAGCTCGTCTCTGATTTAATTGTCTCAAACCAGGGCACTCCGTGAACGATTGCTCGGCGAGCGGTCGCTGCAAAAAATGCAACCGCAAGCATCACTCTCTCTTGCACGGAACGAACGGAAGTAAGGGTAGCTCTGCCGCTGTAACTCAAGCTGGAGATACGAGAACTTCAATCTCGACGTCCAGCGCGATCGCGACCATGACTACCGTCACACCGTCTGGACCTATCGCTTCTACCGCTGATGCGTCGGTCAGCGCCCATCACAGTAGTCAGTCTACCGCTGAAATGAAATTCGCCTCATTAGGGACCGCGCGCGTTCGTTTACGAGTCCCGAGCGGCCGCACGGTGACGATCCGCGCTTTCGTCGATCCAGGCTCACAAATTACAATCGCGAGCGAATACGTGGCTCAGGTTCTTCGCGCGCCGCGTGCAAAGAGTAATCTCTGAATTTCCGGCGTCGAAAATATTTCGCCGACGAGTCGCTCGACGATCTCGTATTCTATCGAACCGTACGATAGTCGCTCTCCGTCAATCCCGGTCTGCGCGTTCGTGCTCCCCCGACTCACGCCGTACGTACCGCGACGCGCAGATTACGAGACAAAATAGGAACACCTTAAGGGGCTACGCCTAGCTGATCCCGATCCGAACTGGGCTAGTAAGATCGAGCTGCTTATCGGAGCCGATCGTTTTGCCGCCGCATTGAGAGATGGAGTAAGAAGAGGCGAGCTCGGAAGCCCAATAGCACAGGAAACGATCTTCAGCTGGGTGATTTCCAGACCTCGGTCGGAACAACCCGAGGTCTCATCTCACTTGACCATAGCTGCGCATCACTGCGCGTTAACGGAGCCGCTCGACGTCACGCTCCGCAGATTTTGGGAGATCGAGGAAGTCAACCTTCAAATCGACCTGACGGAGGAGAAGGAACTGTGCGAAAATCATTTCCTCACTACTCATCGACGAGACTGCAACGGCCGATACATTGTTCGACTCCCACTCAAGAGCCCTCTTCCAATGGACGTGGGAGACTCCATAGCCAAGAAGTGCCTGCTGAGGCAGGAAAGTAGACTTGCACGCCAACCGCAACGACAAGCAGAATACACAAGGTTCTTAGAAGAATATCGTTTGTTAGGCCACATGGAACCCTCGCCTACCTCGATCGATGCGCATCAACGAGCGATTTACTTGCCACACCACGCCGTAATTCGTACGGAAAGCGCTACCTCTCCGCTGCGAGTCGTCTTTAACGCCTCAAGCGCAACGTCGAATGGGAAGTCGAATGGGAATCGTATCGCGCTTCGAGCTGACATCGAAAAAATGTTCAGGCAGATAGGCGTTCACCCTGAAGAAAGACATCTGCAGCGAATTCTTCACAGAACGACGCACGAATCCCCGATCGCTTCCTTTGACTTGTGTACCGTGACATACGGCACAGGCCCAGCCCCGTGGCTCGCGAATCGAGTCCTACGACAATTAGTCGGCGACGAAAGACTCGACTTTCCCAGGGCAGCCCGAGTTCTCGAATCGGACTTCTACGTAGACGACGCGCTCACGGGAGCGGATACCATCGAAGATGCAACCGCGTTGCGCCACGAGCTGCAAACCTTGCTAATGCGCGGTGGGTTTAACTTACGCAAATGGGCCTCTAGTCACCTTGAAGCGTTGAAAGGGGTAGATGAGGCGCCTCCTCACAACTTAACTCTTCCTCTCAATCAGAGTGAAGCAGTCGAGGTTCTTGGGGTTTTATGGGACGTCAAACTCGACGCGTTTCGCTTCCGCACGACGCTCAGCGAGCCGGGCAAGATTACAAAACGCACAAGCTTGTCGGTGATAGCAAGGATTTTCGACTCCTTGGGGTGGCTCACACCCACCACCATCACGGCCAAGATTTTCATACAAGAGCTCTGGCTTCGCAGCATCGATTGGGACGAAGAGTTACCCGCGGAACTCCTACAGCAGTGGGAGCAGTACTATCACGAATTGCCTGCTCTTCAAAACATCACTATTCCTAGGTTCGTCGGGCTATTCAAGGAACGCGGAGGGTGTGAACTCCACGCGGTCGCGGACGCTTCGACACGCGCTTACGCAGCAGTCGTGTACCTTCGCGTTGTACACGACAATGGGGACATTACCGTCGCACTGATTATCGGAAAATCAAAAGTCGCGCCGGCAAAACAATTGAGTGTCGCGAGACTCGAACGCTGCCCTGCTCACCTACTCGCGCGCGTGGTCGAGCAAGTGCAGGGATCAATGAATTTAAAGGACGTTCCGGTCTACGCTTGGAGCGACTCCAAGATAGTGCTCGCTTGGCTGAAAAAGCACGCTTCACTGTGGCCGACCTTTATAGCAAACCGCGTCTCGGACATACAATCAAGGCTTCCAAAAGCCCGATGGCGTCACGTATCATCCGGTGATAACCCGGCGGACTGCGCCTCTCCCGGGCTGTCTCCCTCCGAATTGGTCAGTCATACGCTGTGGTGGCACGGACCACCATGGCTTAAGACTCACGCATCAGTATGGCCTCGCTCAAGAGTCTCCCCCGACTCAAAGCTGGAGGACGAGGGCAACCCAGAGCCTGCCGCTCTGATAGCCGGAATATCCGAGGGAGTCTGCAACTTCCATAAACTTATTTCCACATAGCCTAAACTTCTCCGCGTTACCGCGTACTGCTTCTTAGCCCGTTACTCTGTCGCGCGCCTACGACACGAGAAGCCCACGATGACTCAAGCCATCGAACGAGCACGCAACTTTTGGATCGCGCAGTTACAACAAACTGAGTTCGCGGAGGAAATCTCGGCTCTTCGTCGAGGAAGACAGCTGTCTCGAAAAAGCAGCCTCCTTCTATTACATCCGTTCTTAGACGGACAAGGACGTCTGCGAGTTGGTGGACGCTTGAGCGTTGCGCCGCTTCCTTTCGACGAGAAACATCCGCTAATTTTACGCAATCACCGCATTACTAGGATGATATTCCAGCAAGCCCATCTGCGCGCGCTCCACGGGGGCCCTCAGCTGACCACTCGGACGTTACGACAGCAATACTGGATTATCGGAGGTCGACACCTGATTCGCTCAGCAATTCACAAATGCGTGAAATGCGCTCCATATCACGCACAACAAGCCACGCAACTGATGAGTGACCTCCCTGAAGAGAGAGTCAACAAGGCTCGGCCCTTCGCTCACTCCGGCATCGATTACGCTGGACCCTTCCACGTTCGATGCTCCAAGGGTCGAGGGCAAAAGACGTACAAGGGCTACGTTGCTCTGTTCGTGTGCTTGACGGTGCGAGCCATTCATCTGGAGTTCGTATCCGACTACACGACGCAAGCCTTCCTCTCGGCGTTCAGACGCTTCGTGTCGCGACGCGGCCTTCCGCGCCACATGTACAGCGACAACGGGACAAACTTCGTCGGCGCCGATCGCGAGCTGCGCAGAACGTTTCGAGCCTTGCAGCAAGAACCGAATCTAACGGCCATCCTAGCGACTGACAGCGTCACGTAGCATTTCATCCCCGCAAGCGCCCCACACTTCGGAGGCATTTGGGAGGCCGGAGTGAAAACTATGAAGTTTCACCTCAACCGAATGCTCGCAGAGACGTGGCCCACCTTTGAGGAGATCTCGACACTTCTGGCTCAAATCGAAGCCAATCTCAACTCCCGACCCATCGCTCCGCTCAGCGAAGTCCCTCAAGATCTAGCCGCCTTAACGCCTGGGCATTTTCTCGTCAGCGGCCCGCTTACTGCAGTACCTGAAGAATCGCTCTTGGACGAAAACACCAACCGACTCAGTCGCTGCCAGCTCCTTCAGCAATTGAACGAAGGGTTCTGGAGACGCTGGAAGAGTGAATACTTGCACACCCTTCAACAACGCAACAATAGTATATTGTGCAACAAGGGTCGAAAGTTGGCGATTGCGACAAGTGTGAAGTTTGCGGCCCAAGCGAAGCGAGATCTGTAATCACACGAGTCGCAATCGCCAATTCGACCCTCGTTCCACATCATACTTTTTGTCACAAGTGCATGAATCTGCGGCACTTGGAATGGCAGTCGC
>JAPYZC010007906.1:0-10866 GCA_030522665.1 Ichneumoninae sp. A BG-2022a
AATTAATTTAAATTATTAATTTCACAAAATCCAAAAATGTTATTTCACTGAATTATTACATTTTTATCGAAGCTGAATTAACGCGCATTAATTAAATACACGTATATATATATATATATATATATATATATATATATATATATAATTCCAGTGCTATATGTATTGCCTGTGGGAGCAATTTGGCCTCGTGGACGACAAGAGGGAGCTGAGCCTCAGCGGCATGCTGACTTTCTTCCAAAGAATACCTGCCTACAGAGAGGAAGTTCAAAGGGCCGTTACCAAGTGCAAGGCGATCGGTAAATACTTGGGTATATATGTTATTCGTTTTTTCTTTACCCGATTATCACTGCGACGCTGTGGGTGCGGTCGAAATTTTGTGTTTGATGCTTTGTATGGACTAAAAAAAAAAAAATTGCACGCGCGCATGAAGTCACTGTAATGTTTGTTGTCTTTCGATTGCACTCGAAGAGCAGTTTTTCACATAAAAAAAAAACAAAAAATATTAATTGAGTTTTTTTTTATTCGCAGCTAACGGCGACAACTGCCAGTACGCTTACACGTTCAACAAATGCTACGCCGAATTATCTCCACGGGTGGGTTTAACGATTTTAAATTAATTGTCGTGAAACTTTATTGTTATTGATTTTACCATTTTTTGTTTCTTTTTTTTTACTGTTTCAGACTTACTATCTATTCTGAATTAATCGGGACGACGAAGAATCGTATTTGATAAATAAACAAATCGACCAAAGACGAGGAAAAGAGGAAGAAAAAAGTACCCTCAATGCTCAACAAGACAATTCGCCGAATAATACTATTCGATATTAATGTTTTCGATTGAATTTATACCATGTAAAACACCTGTGCGGGTGTCCAATAATGTAATCCATTTTCGTATAACGATCGATGTGTGTGTCGTTTAAAATAAAAAAAAAACAAAATAATAAAAAACACAATGTAATGTAACAGCCTCGAAGTTGACCGATTGAGACCTTTGCTTCGCGGACATAGAAATATCCGACGAAGACGTTGCGGGTCAATTGCAAGTTGTCAACCGCGGATCTCTAATTTGTACCGTCACGTCCGCTATACAGTGTCGAGCAATTTTTGGCACGTGTACAATGAAACGAGAATTTTTTTTTTAATTTAGAAAACGTTCAAAACTTTATATAACTACGAAATTTGTGAAAAATAAGTTTTGTCATTTTTCGCATTAGGTTCACCGAATAATTTTTGAAAATCTTTGCCTTTTTTCTTTTTTTAATCGAGACGATTCTTGACGTCTTAATTTCGAGCGAAACTACCAGTTCAATCGAAACAACTATGTAGCACAAATGGGGACTAGAGTGTGTAATTTAAAAAATGCAATTAAGCAGTTCCGGTGGTTCTTATTTAAAACCACCGGCTGCTCTCGAAAAACGAAGAGTTCTCGCACTTTCTTTGTCGGTGCACGACGATAAGATTCAACATGCCAAGAGTGATTCCTCTTCTTGCTTTCGTGCTCGCCATTGGGGCTGTGGCGGTTCAGAGTTGCGTGAGTTTCATCGGGCTTGATCGTTTGGAGAATCGCGTTTCACCGTGTTACAGAACTACACTGTAAAAATAAATCGTAAATTTAATGTACTGGAACTTGAAATCCGTTTACATTATATACATCAATTGTACATTAATGTACTTTTTCGTAAAATAAAAATAACAAATAGTAAAATAAAAAAACTTTCGCCGGATATAAAGAAAAAATTATTACGAATAAAAATTTTACTGCAAAATTGCAACATAAATTTCGGAAATAGTTTATGTAAAAAAGCTTCTAATATCTGTAATTAATTTTCCAAATGTTTAGTGCATCGTTTAGTAAACGACTGAATACATTAAGTTTTTTCAACAACAAAAATTGGAAATGTTTGTTTTAAGATCGAGAAAAACGTTACTTTTATTTCACTTCGATAAGATTTTTTTATGAGGTTGCGCGAAATTGAACAAGGATATTAAAAAAAATTATTTATCAGTCGGTGCCAGCGCAGTACAAGGAACTTGCAGGGCAGATCCGTCCACTCTGTATCGACGAATCGGGCACGACTGCAGGTGAGTTCGGTAGACCAAAAAAATAAAAAAAACACATTTTGAAGAACTTGCGATGAAAATATTGATATCTTTAAATATCGTCGGTTTTTTTTCTTTTAAGACGTGATCGACGGTACATGCGATGGCAACTTCCCCGACGACCCTAAATTAAAAAGTTACATAAAATGCGTTGCCGTCATGCTCGACATGGTAATAATAATAATATTCGAAAAAAAATTTGATTAATCGAAAATATTGTAACAAGATATGTATTTAATTTTATCAGGTTGTTCGACAAAACATTAACTTCAATGTAGTAATAGATATGATACCTGCGGCATCGAAGGCTAGGCTGACAGCAGCGGTCAACAGTTGTCGCGACGAGGGTGAGTAAACCGAGCTCGTTCGAAACTTCGCGAATGCAAAATTAAATTAGTTCAATCATGAACGCAATTGTTGTATTTTTCGCAGGTGGAGATAACATGCTCGACAGGATTTACAATATTGTCAAATGCATATACAAAGCTGATTCAGCGGTAAATATAATCCACTTCCTCTCTTTGGGCGAAATGTTTCTAAAAACAATTTGCCAAAAATCAAATTTCAAAAAAAGACAAAAATGTTTGTTTCAAATTTTTCGAATGTGTGTTTCAAATTTTACAAATGTGTGTTTCAGGATTTCTTCATGCCTTGAAGCTCCCAGCGCACCGAGCCGTAGTGTCAACGGGTTCGTCCGGGATCACCGAATTACTCTATGTAGTGACACAATAAATAAATGATGCAATTTATGACAACGTATTATATTTGTACTCGTCGAATAAATTCTACGATGTCCCACGCAGATTTCATTATGTTTTATACAGTCGTGAGAATTCTTAGAATAAAAAAATTGTTCACAATAACCCGCAACTTCAAATAATTCTATTAAATGTGATTTTACTCCTATTCATTGTAATCCATGTCGGTTAAGGCATAAGGTTTTGCTCCAAAAAATAGTTCGACTTTCAAAATTTTTTTAAAGCGGGTATTAGAAGGGCATGGTCGTGTTTTTACATACAGTTCGTACAAAGTGTTATGAAGTTCGAGTTTTTTTCGCCGATTCCTAATCCTCCAATAAACTATTTCGTTATACTGTAAAAATCAGCACAGAAGTGCTTTAAATATAGTTTCTATATTAAAGATGAATACTGCAAATTACTCAAATGTAATAAAAATATAATAAATTTGAATAAAAACTATTATAATACCCGATTTTATTAATAGTTAATAAACTTTTTGACTGGTTGGGCAAACACACAGACTGTGTGTAAAAACCCGACCGTGCGCTTTTAATACCCGCGTTAAAAAAAAATGTTGAAAATATACCTGTTTCTTGAACGGTATTCTTGTGCTCAGTGCCTTAACATTTTTGATTAATTTTACAAAGTCGACCGTCTCGGATTGGCGTTAAATTAATGAGGGTTTTGCATCCAACACATTAATAACACGAACCAAACAGTCAACCGCGAGGTTTCGAGGGTCGACCTCAATTTTTTTAATGTCGTGCAATCTACTTTGAGCAATATGAGTCTCTTAAGGTAGTGCTAGCGCAATGACTGACGCCGCCTAAGTTTGAGAGGAATAAAAGAGAATTACAAACACTTCTCGATCGGATAAAAATCTAAAAAAAATCAAGCTTATAGAAGACGCTGATAAGATTGTTCGTCCATAATAATGATTCCAAAATGTTATTCGTTTCCTTTATGTTAAAATTTGTTTAAAATTGTAATTTTCAAGTACTAGATAAAATTCTGAAAAAATTCATACGTATTCAGAAAAATTAATAAATCATTTTAGTATAAAAAAAATTTGCCTGCCGGGTAATTTGTTGCACAATTTTTTTTTCAGTAATTTGTTATGAACATTCTGAAATTATTATTATGCACAAACAATCTTTTCAGCACCTTTTATATCATCGAGAAGTGTTTGTAATCTTTGTCTTATTTCTCTCGAACTTAGGCGGATTATTGAACCGCGGTGACCCGATGTCTTCGATATTATTAACGATCTTGCGTGATCGATGGAAAATAACGCTAAGAAAACTTCCGGGATCACAGATTTACGCCATGAGGTCACACAAAAAAATAATTTTTCTATTTCTCGTTGAACAGATAACACGATATCGTACGTAGATTTCACCGTTGGATTTCTACGCAGATTTCGTCGTCGTTTTCAGCTCGCGTTTGCAGGAATAGGCCACCGAATAAATATATAGGGTAGACGTAATAAAAATAAAAAAGTAAAGACGCAATAAAAAATAATAAAAAAATAAAAATGTTGTTTGACGTTATTATTAAAACGTTAAAAAAATAAAATCAAGAAACGCCTTTCCTTGTACATAGTCGATTACACTTACGATTCGTCCAATTAGATCGTGTAAAGATACACGATTGGGCAGGACATTAAATCCTCGATCGCTCGATAAGTTAATCTTTTTTTTATATTCCGATTTCAGACAAGGCCAAAGATGAGGAAAAGAGGAAGAACAAAAACCACCCTAAATGGTTAACAAGACGATTCGCAGAATAACACTATTCGTTATGTTTTCGATTGAATTTGTACCATGTACACCCAGAAAAATAATTTATTTGATGGGCGCACGGCAAGTGAATATTTATTTGGTTTAAATAAATATTTGTTTCGTTTAAATAACTATTTACTTCATTTAAATAAATATGTATTTAAATTAAATAAATATTTTACTTAAACGAAATAAACATTTATTTGCGGATGGTGGGCATAAACTTTTTTTTTTTTGGGTGTACAACACCCGTACGTGTACGCAATAATTTAATCTGTTTTCGTATAACGATCGATGTGCGTGTCGTTTAATTTAATAAAACAAAAACACAATGTTCTGCAACAGCCTCGAAATTGACCGAGTGAGACATTTGCTTCGCAGGCACAGCAATATTCGATGAAGACGTTGCGGGTCAATTGCTAGTTGTCAACCGCGGATATCTAATTTGTAGTGTCACATCCGCGGTACAGTGTCGAGCAATTTTAGCCAAGTGTACAATGAAACGATAAAAAAAATCTTTTCTTTTTCATTTAAAAAAACCTAAAAAAACTTTGTATCACCTTGAAATTTGTGAAAAATAAGTTTTGTCATTTTTCGCATTAGGTTCAATGAATAATTGATTATCGGTGGTGCGAGCAGCATCGGACATATCGAAAGATCTTTGCCTTTTTTTCGTTTTTTAATCGAGACGAACCTTGACAACTTAATTTCGAGCGAAACGCCCAGTTCCTCACCGACTATGTAACACAAATGGTGACTCGAGTGTGCAATTTGAAAAATGCAATTAAGAAGTTCCGGTGGTTCGTATTTAAGACCACCGGTCGCTCTCGAAAATCGAAGAGTTCTCGTACTTTGCTTGACGGTGCACGACGATAAGGTCCAACATGTCAAGAGTGATTCCTCTTCTTGCTTTTCTACTCGCCGTTGTGGCTGTGGCGGTTCAGGGTTGCGTGAGTTTCATGGGCTTTGATCGTTTGGAGAACTGTGTTTCGTCGTGTCTCAGAATTACCTTTTAGTAAACGACTTAAATATATATATATATATATATTCTCGACGAGCCGACTGATGGACTTTTTTATTTTGATTTTTTTTTTTACTTTTTTTTAAGACCGTGAAATACGTTATTTTTGTTTAAATGCAATAAGGTCGTTGACCCCGTGAAGACATTTTGCTCCAAACAGTCAAAATTTATTTTGTCATGTTGCGTGAAATTGAACAAGGATATTAAAATAAAAAAAATGTTATCAGTTGGTGCCGGCGGAATACACCGACCTTGCAGCAAAGGTGCGTGGAATTTGTCTCGGGGCATCGGGTACGACTGCAGGTGAGTACGGAAGACAAAAAAAAACAACACAATTTGAGTTTGTAATAAATAATACAAAAAACTAAAAATATTCTCGCAGAAAAATTACGCTATAGAGAATTTGCGATGAAAATATTGATATCTTCAAATTACATCGGAGTTTTTTTTTTTTATAGATGTGGTCGACGGTACATGCGAGGGCAACTTCCCCGACGATCCTAAATTTAAAGCCTACCTGAAATGCATTGTCACCCAACTCGACATGGTAATAATAATAATATTTGAAAAAAAAATTCTGAGTCGAAAAAAAAAAATAGTAACGAGATATGTATTTAACTTTATCAGCTTAATGGGGACAGCATTAACTACGATATAGTAATAGGTATGATACCGGCTGCAGCGAAGGATAGGCTCACACAAGCGGTCAACGGTTGTCGCGACGAGAGTGAGTAAAACCGAGCTCGAAACTTTGTGAATTGCAAAATTAAATTATTTTAATTATGAGCACAATTATTGTATTTTTTGCAGCTGGAAGTGACATAACTGACAAGATTTTCAATATTGTCAAATGCATATACAAAGCCGATAAACCGGTAAATATAATCCACATCGTCCCATACAGAACGCTATATTTTGTAATAATTTTAGAAATATTTTTCATCTTTCAAAATCTTACGAAATATTTCTGAAATATATGAAAACAAATATTTTTTAATGTTTCACAAAGATATTCCAATTAAAGGTTTCTCAAATATTTAAGAACCGTCTGTTTCTCAAATATCTCTTGAAATGTTTCTGAAACACAGTGATACAAATTTTGAGATATTTTCGATTTCATGTTTCACCGGATTATTTCTACGATTGTTTCTGTGTTTTATGCGGGTGGGTATATGCAAATTTGCCTGGCGACGCAGTCTTTGACATATCGCCGAAATGTTCAAGAAACATTTCGGAAACATTTCAACGCAAGATTTATGAGCGGCCGAAAAAAACATTTCACAAATATTTTTTAAATATTGTGCAAAATATTTTCGATATTTCAAAAAAATATTTTTAGAACGTTTCAAAAATATTTTCGGAACGATTCAAAAATATTTCCTAGCAATGAGGGCACTTTTGGCAAAAATGTTAACAAATATTTTGTCAGAAATCGAATTTGAGTACCGTTGAGGGAAAAAAGGAAAATTGGTACACGAAGCTAATTTTACTAATGTGTGTTTCAGGATTTCTTCATGCCTTGATGGGTCCAGCTCACCGAGCAGTAGTCGGCGATATCGTCCGACGATATCGTCCGGGATCACCGAATTACTCTATGTAGTGACAATAAATAAATGATGCAATTTATGACAACGTATTATATTTTCACTTCACGAATGGGTTACACGATGTCCCACGCAGATTTCATTATGTTTTATACAATCCTGAGAATTTTTAGAATAAAAAAAAATGTTCACAATAACCCGAAAGTTATCAAACAATATACGAGACGATATCGCACGTAGATTTCATTACAATTTATACAATCGTGACAATTCAAAGAATCTTTCAGTTGATTTTTTTTTTTAATTTCATAATGATCCGAAACTTCGAATAATCTTATTCAGTGTGATTTTACCCCAGCCTATACATTGCAATTCATTATCGCTGTAAGGTCACTCTTTGTATCGGTTAACATTTTTGATAAAATATCTTTTTATAAAATAACATTTTTGATAAAATATCTTTTTATAAAATAACATTTTTGAAAAAATAAAAATTAGATCTTCTAGGATTGGCGTTAACTTAATGAGAACTTTGCATCCAACATATTAACAACAAGAACCAAAGATACGATGCACGTAAATTGCAAGGTGTCGATCGAGGATCTCAAATTTGTAGCGTCATGCAATTTACATCGATCGATATGAGTGTCGTGTAACAAAATAAATATTCTGTCATTGGGTGAAAAAACTTTCTGGGAAAATGAAAAAAAGGCAACGTGTTTGCAGTGAGATCGGCACGACATTATCGGTAAACGATTATTTAACACGCGAAGGCCCGGTGTCCTCGATATAACTATGAACGATCTTGCGTGACCGAGGGAAAATGACGCTGAGAAAATGTTCGGGGTCGCCGTATTACTCAATGTAGTGGCACAATAATTAATCGTGCAATTTATGAAAAGGTACTATATTTTTACTCGCAGATTATTTCACACGATATGCCGCATAGATTTTATTATCATTTGTATAAATTTTATTTTTCATTTAAATAAAAAATAAAAAACAAATCGAAACTTCGAATAATCTTATTCAATGAATTGAATGTTATTTAATTAAGCGAATCTCAGTTAATTCATTGAATGTCATTCATTTAATTGAATCTCATTTAATGAATTGAAAGTTATTCAATTAATTGAATCCCATTCAATTAATTGAATTTTATTCAATGTGAGTTTACCCCGGCTTATCCATTATAATCTATTTTTGCTGTAAAATTCGATTTTGTTCAGAAAAAAATTAAAAAATAGACCGTTTAGAACTGGCGATAAGCTAATGATAACTTTACATCCACTATATTGATAATAAGAAGGAAACAGATGAGGCGCGTCAATTGCAAGGTCCCGACCGCGGATCTTAAATTTGTAGCGTCATGCAATCTTCATCGACCAATATGTAAAACTACTCGTGCGAAAAAAAAATCAAAGTCATTGGATCAAAAAACTTTGCGAGAAATTGCAAATTCTTTCAACGAATTTACGATGAGGTCGGTAGAGGAGACCGGGGCATAATGGCGCAGCGGGGCAAAACGGGACAGTGAGGGCAAAACTCAATTTTCCAATCATTTTTCGATGCCCCATTTTTTTCCGGGTTTTCAAACCCGTTTTGCAAAAGTTATCCAAAAGTTATTGGTACATCGGTAAATTTGGATTTATCCCATTACCCCGTCTTGCCCCGCTGTGCCATTTTGCCCCGCTCTCCCCTATGACGGTGACGGGAAAAAATTATTTAACTCGTGACGGCTCGACGTCTAAGATGCTAACTTGCTAACGATCTTACGTGATCGACGGAAAATAACGCTGACATCCTGGCAAACATCCTGCCGATTTGATTAATGTCTATATCGCAAATAGCGCGGCATGTAATTAAAACTACCGAGGATGTGCACTATAAGAAGGCTAGCGTTTCGCTGGAAACCGACAGTGTGAACATTTTTCTTTCGGGTATACGTTCGACAACAAGTAGCAAAACAACCCAAAACAAAATGTCCAGAGTTATTCTTCTCGGTTTCGGTCTGGCCTTCGTGGCTGTTGCAATTCGCGGTATGGTGAGTTTCGAAGGACTTTAAATATTTTTATTTTTATATTTTCCGGAACCATCGAAAGAATGTACAACGAAACACCATAGGCAAAACCGTCTCCAAAGTACAATAACCAATATTTTTTTCACACAACTACCGCGTCTTATACTAAATCAAAGAGTTTTTTGCTATTTTGTTTTATGTTATTTATGTTATTTTGTTATATTGTTACACTGTATGAGCTACAATATATATGTCTCTATAATATAAAAAGATTTCGCCGCTGTCGCCGTCGCCGTCGTCGCCGTGTCAAGAATCAAGGGGGGGGTCAGAATAATAAGGGCCTAAGTCCATTTAGCTTAAAGGGACTTAGAATAATAAGGGTTAAAGTCCATGTAACATAGCGGGGTTTGGAATAATAGGGGGGGGGGGGTAAAAGGCTTAGAATAATAAGGGTTTTCATCCAGAAATAGGTGCGAGCGCGCGAGCCTCAATAACTCGCACACAATAAATATATATATATATAAAAGCTGTTATGTATCGTCGATATTTATAACGAAATGTCAATAAACATACGTACTACCACTACTACTATTTTCCGATATCGCGCTGGATGCAACGAGTGTAATGGAAATTTTCATTTCCCAGGAAATTCCGCCCGAATTCAAAGAGAAAGCGCAACCGATCCGTGAAGCCTGCATCGCTGAGACCGGCGCAACTGCCGGTGAGTTCGAAAGGGAAATAAAAAAATTACTCGATTCGAATACCAAATTAAATTTTTTTACACGAAATTTCACATGAAAATCTCCTTCTCAGACATGATCGACAAAACAACGAAGGGCGACTTCACCGACGATGACAAATTGAAGTGTTACTTCAAGTGCGTCTTCAATGCATTTAAACTGGTAAGTCAGTGTTTCGCGTACCAAGTAATGCGATCGGAAAAGAAAAAATAAAAATTTGGTAAATTTTCAACATTTTACCCCGTTAGATCGACGGAGACAATATCGACTTCGACGTGATGGCGAAAATTATACCAGAGTCGATAAAGGAACAAGGAACACTCATGATCAAGACCTGTCACGACACAAGTGAGCAATCCTGACTTTTTACCTCTCAATGAAAAGAACTACTGAAAAGTATTGAAAAATACTACTAGGTTTATTAGTACTTAACAACCCAGTAGTAAACTACTAATGAACTACTGAACTACTGCTCAGTGCAAAATTGGCTGAATACTGAAAACTGCTGGAAATCTGGAGTAGTAAACTACTGAACATTACTGGGTATTTTGAGCAATTAACCAGCACTGAGTAATTAATCCTAAACCACTATAAACCCCCCGTATTTACATACTCGAATCTCCTACGAATGTCTAGTAGTTACCTCGGCGAAACTCCTATGAGTGTCCGGTAGTTAACAGCTTGGAATTCCCGCAGTTTTCACTATTTCTAATTATCAGGAGTAATTACTGATGCAGGAACCACTGCGTTGTCAGTAATAACTACTAAGAAATAATAACTACATGTTTAGTAACTACTGCAATGCCAGTAGTTAACTCAGTAGTTAACCCTAAACTGCTATAAACCCCCTGTAGGTACACACTCGAAACTACTATGAATGTCCAGTAGTCAACTACTGGGAATTCTGGTAGTTTTCA
>JAPYZC010007915.1:0-12379 GCA_030522665.1 Ichneumoninae sp. A BG-2022a
TAAAACAAAGTGAAATTATGAAATAAAATAAGTAAAATTATGGGCGGCGCAATTCAAGTTAAGGCTGCAGTCCAAATTAATGTATCTTTTAATTCTTTACACTAGTGTATTTAATATACTTTTTTAAATGCCTAAACTATTATACCTTATACCCAGGAGCTCTTATATTTAATTCTTACTACACTGTAAATATGGGCTGTAAAGGA
Organism: Ichneumoninae sp. A BG-2022a; assembly: GCA_030522665.1. Taxonomy (NCBI): domain Eukaryota; kingdom Metazoa; phylum Arthropoda; class Insecta; order Hymenoptera; family Ichneumonidae; species Ichneumoninae sp. A BG-2022a. The sequence continues at coordinate 207 of JAPYZC010007915.1, forward strand.
GAAATCCGTCAGATAAATTAAATTAAATTAAAAAAAAATTAAAATTGAATAATTTTATAAGAATAATTTCAGGACCTCTCATTTTGCCCCATCGATGAATCGCGATTTTCTGTCCCGTTTTGCCCCGCTCTCCGCTACACCGCGCAACTAAATCGTCAATGGGATATTAAAGGTCGCTTCGAGTATTGAGAATTACTTCGGCGGAGATTTCCGTCCGAACGAAATACCTCGTTATTATTTTCCGGGAACGGAGGATTCCTGGCGCGCATCGTCCGTCACTGTTATGCCCTTAATGAAGCTCCCGCGCTGAACCCGGCGAGAGCCCGAATGCCCTGCGAAGTATCTCACGGAATCGCGTGCTAAATTGCTGTAGTATTTTCCAATTAGCGTAACAGAAGGGATTTGTCGAGTTTCGCCGGTGAGGTAAAATCTGAAAAAAGACGAAAAAAAAGAGATAAATAACAAATAAACAAAATTCGTTCTTCGTCAGATACGAAGCGCTCTTTCGTGAAACCCTCGATCCCCCTTTTTTAGAAAATAAAATAGGGTATAACGAGTGCAGTGGCTCGATGCAGTCTCACAATAATACCGACCAATTAAAAGTCCTCCGTTTCACAGTTTACTCGACAATGATCGAAGCCGCGAGCTGGGCAAAACAATCGAAGTCGGCGCGAATTAAAGCTTTAAAGAAAAAACGACAAAAAAATAACCGTGAGAATGACGGAGGCAGGTTATTAATACAGGGTAGCTCGCCGGTACGAGATGAAACTTCCGGACAGAGAAACCCGGGTGGGAGGGGGGGGTGGGGGTGCGCAAATAAATTATTTCATCCACGGGTCTTTTCGCGCCGAGACCCCGCCGGGCATTCGGTCTCGAGCTGCCTCTTTTATTTTACCACCCATTTTCCGGACCCCTATCCTATGAATTTCTAGAAAGTCCCCTCCCCCCCCCCCCCCCCCCCCCCCCCCCCCCCCCCCCCCCTTGACTTTTCGCTCGTCTCTCCGCATCGGACGTTACCGGTCGACGAATTCATTGCATAACTCACGAGAAAATCAAGCAGAGAATTCGACGTGGAACGAGTTCTATAACTCGCCTGCCCCGCTCCTTCCGCTCTGGATGGAGTCAGAATAACGAGATCCGTCGAGTGTCCCTTTACACACGCGAAATGACGGCACCGGGCTAGATCCAATTTCGTAGTTTACAATGATCGAGATACCCAAGTGCGCGACGCAGTTCGCGGTATGGTAACTGTGTTCCAGGTAGAATTTCGCGCTGACCCGGGAGACGAGGGAAGCGCCGAGTTGTCCTAGGTGGTCGCTGGCCAGTAAACCCGCGTTACGCCCCCCCCCCTCCCCTCCACTCGTCGCGAGAGTTAACCGTCAACTAATTCAACGGGAAGTGACTCTTGAACGGGCGCGACAGAAGTGAATAACAATCAACGAGGACTACGTGACCTCACACGTAGCTTACACCGTAATCGTATTACAGGTGTATGTATAATGCAAAGATAACCACGGGCAGGTGGCTATACAGCGCATGTATATACATGTGTTTGTATAGTAAATATATATGTGTGTGTGTATGTTGGGCGGTGGAGAACTACGTCGAGGCAATTTACTCGGGCCATTTTGTACCTTCATTTCCACCCGGAAATAATAATATTTCGCGCGGGCGACGAAAAACCTTGGTGAAATTCAGCGCGAAGCGTGACTCTTGGGCGTTGAGTTCTATAAACATGCGAGGATGTTTGCGAATGTACGCGATGCTACCAATTTTTTTCTTTATATTTTTTGTTTTTTTTTTTCTTTTTTTTCTCTTCATTCTCACGTCACCGCCGCGTCGCTACAGGCAGCACGACGGGAAACGGAGGGCGTTATACATAAATTATACACGTTGCCCGTTTTAGCAAACAAGTTGACGGAAGCGGAGACTCGCTGTCCGAACTTTTATCTCTCGCTTGCTGGTTTTTGTCTCCCTTGGTACCTTCACGTCACTCTTTTCTTTTCCGTCACTGCGAAAAAAAAACAGATCGTTCGGCAAGTTTGACACTTTATTTGAGCCCTCATTGGACACGGTCGAGTGGCTTTTCGTGTTTTTATTTATGTATGCTTTATCTTCAGTAACGATAAAAATAAATATTTATTTATTTTTATCGTTATTTATTTAAATAGGTGAATAATTGAAACCAAATCGGCTCAAATCTCAATTAGTCATCTTCAACCATAGAATCAATCAGCAAGCACCAAAAATCCAACTATCAATGTAGCTAAGCAGCCTGCAAAATATCCCGGCATATTCATAAACCACAAAATTAACTTTAATTGTCACCTTCAACGCTGTAAACCGAAAATGGCAGCAAGTCACTTTAGGAAAATAAGAATCAGAGATCGAGAGATCCACATAAAACATCTAGCTAAAATTTAAAAAAGTATATGCAGACTAGTAATAAAGTACGGACACCCTACACTCCAAAACTGCAGAAAAACAGCTATGAAAAAATCAAACCAACCGGAACCTGCGCTATCCGGAGCTGGACACGAATAACACACCCGGGCAACCCCCCCCCCCCAACACACTACTCTACGAAAAAATAATATCATGCTTATTATTATAAGAACACGATGTGCTCACCAAAAGGTTTGCCGCTAGGCAAATTCCGGACATTCAACCGCCGTGCTTACAACCGACAGAAAATAAGAACTGCATATGTAAATATGCAGCACTCACTATGCAGCACTCACAACTCGAAAGAATGGCAAATGAACACAGAGAAAAAAGAAACTTGAATCAACAAAATGTGCGTCTATGGGTGGCGAAACAAATGTTTGGTTAATCGAAAAGAATATCGCGTTTGTTAAATAAACAGGCCGTTGAATAGAATGTTTCATTACTTACTACGACAATTATTTCGTTTGATCAACCAAATATTTGTTTCGCCACCCATAGACGCACATTTTATTGACTCAATCAATTCTTTTCTCAGAGAATATACAACCTGTAGCCAAACATAACTCAAAGTAATTTAACCCGCTTTATAAATGAATGTACTGACTCGGATTAATAAAAGCAAATCAAGGGCTGAAGGACAAATGAATAAATGAATAAATGAATAAATGAATAAATAAATAAATAAATAAATGAATAAATGAATAAATAAATAAATGAATAAATGAATAAATGAATAAATAAATAAATAAATAAATAAATAAATAAATAAATGAATAAATGAATAAATGAATAAATGAATAGACAAAAATAGCGGTGCCGTACCGCGACATCTCCTTGGATTGGATCGCTTCTGGCGAAAGTTGGATACGTTCAATGTACGCTCTCAGTGGATACTTAAGTTTTAGCATGCGCGACGGTAATACGCACGGTGGCGGGAAAGCTTTTCGGCAAAGCGAAAATAAAGTCTCTCAGCTATACCCCGTCACGTAGAAAACGGGCTTGACCCGAGTACCCGCTACGGCTCGTGCGGGGGTGCTAAGTGAGCGCTCACGTAGACTCAACGAAGGTGAAGATCCTCCCCCGGCAACTCCTTCCTCCTCGGGTCTACGTGAAGAAACGTGGCGAACGATTCGACCCGATTCCCAGGTGAACTCTTTTTTTTCTTTCACTTTTTTTTTCTCTATCGTAAACCAGCAAGCTCCGCCCACCGACTCTTATTTTCTTCGCGAAGCCTCGTCCGACGGTGAAAAAAGTTTTCACGAATGAAATTTAAAGGGTGACAATTTTTTTTTGTACTTTTATTCCCGCTGAGATAAAAAGCCGCGACGAAACGCCAAGTAAAGTTTAATCGTTACTTTCCCCGAGACAATTACATTTATTTTTATTTTTGCTCTGGTCCGGTCCGAAAATAAAAAAGTTGTATTTTTTCAATATGAAAAAATTCGTATTTTCGATAAGAAAAATAAAATAAAATTAATGTCACACTGATCACTCACTAAATACCGATAATGTAAAATAATAATATTGTTATTATTATTTTACATTATCGGTGTTTAGTGCGTGATCAGTGTGACATTAATTTTATTTTATTTTTCTCATCGAAAATACAATTTTTTTTGTTTTTGTGGTCAACAACAAAATCACAGTAGGTATAGTCTTGACGGCTGATTCGTAGCAAAAATGCAGAATTCTCGGGAGATCTTGCACTGAGCCACTAAGAAATCAGCTGCGAAACACGTTGAAAAGGCACATCTCGCTGAAATTTCGATATGAACAAAAAAATGTTGCTTTTTCCCAAAAAGTCCATATCTCCATGACTTTTCATTGAATCGTAACAAAATCTGAGAAAGACGCGGATCATGATTCAAAGACACCGCTTGCCAAATTGTGTCAAGAGATTTTTTTGTCTATTCGTAGAACACGGACATCGCCGTGAAACGCGTAACTCCTGTCTTTTGTCCCTAGCGAGAAGTCTAGACTTAAAAATAAAAAAAACCGAATTTCCCAAGATCGAAGTTTTTCACATGTATTCCATTTCGAGACGAGCAGTCTCGAGTGAACGGAAATGAGCTTTCGCCGTTGAAGGGTTAACAGCGTGGTGGATCGAACGAAAGAAAAAAGAATTTACGATCTTCAACGCAGACGTCTGAATAGGAAACACGGAAATTGGCTCTTGGTAAATAAAACTTCGACGAATGTGTGTACGCCGTCGCTCGCGGGGGTTGCGTCTGGTCGGCTTGGAAATGCGAGAGCGAGCAGCCAAGAACGAGTTTCGCCGGTGTGTGTGAACCGCTCCCGAGTAGATAAGTTACGACCCTTGCTTGGCGATGGGGAAGCTCACGAAACGATGCTTCAGCTCATTCGGGAAGAAAATAAAAGTACGATGGCGCGCACCGAGTGCTTAATCGCTCGTACGGCCTGACTCTTTCGTTCGCTGTTTCCAATTTTTTTTTTCTCTTCCTGTCTTTATATCCGCCTCTCCTTCCCTTTGTTTACTCTTCGTATATACGCGTCCAAAGTCTCCATCCCCTCGTTCAATTCGCCACCCTCCGGCGAGCATCCAAGCCGGCGGTCCAAAGTGCGCCGTCGTCGTATCGTCGTCGTTCTCCTCGCCGAGTCCGGTGCACGCCAACACGAAGCTACGAACCGTGCTTCCAAAACTTTCCTCATGGTAATGGACGGGAAGTTTGAAAGATCGGCCGGAAGGTGGACGAACATCTTCTTGCTTCCGTACAATCCAATTGGTGTGATAATTTGTTTATTTTTCTGACGAGAGTTTCATCGATTCCAGGCAAAAATAAACCTTTTGGTTATTTTGTCGGTAACAAAGAAGTCATATCGAAAATTCGCACGATTTTTTATTCGTAAAGGTGCTCCGATCACGGGAAAAAATCGCCGGGTGCAAGCATAAAAAATTGCAGGAGCTTCATTAAAAAATATGTGTATATTTACTGAAAAAAATGTATTTAACAATTTTTTTTTAAACTGCACAATTTTTTATATTCGTACCTGGCGATTTTTTCACACGATCGGAACGCCGTTATGATTAATCAACCATGGGACTGTGCCGACCCAATTGTTTATTACAACAACAAAAAAAATTTTAAACGAGACTTTTTTGGCTGCAATCGACAAAATTTGAGCACAACTTCCGGTTCGTCTCTCATAATCCCAGTCTATGGGATGTCGTGTGGGAAATTAGTAGGCGAATAAATACCGTTCAGATCAACCTGGTATTATGTATTGACTGGTCTAGAGAAAAAATAAATAAAAGAATAAAATTCGTGACAATTATTCCTAGCGTTAAACGTCCCGTATAAACAACTGTTATATGTTATATGTTAATAACTATTATATGTTAAGAGTTGTCAGTAAATTAATTACTGCTACTGCTACTACTATTCCTAGTGTCAGAGAAATGTATATTTACTGAAAAAATGTATTAAAAAAATATATATAATTACTGCACAATTTTTTATAATCGGACCTGGCGATCTTTTCACACGATCGGAACGCCGTTATGATTAATCAACCATGGATCTTTGCCGACCCAATTGTTTATTACAACAACAACAAAAAAAATTAAAGAAGAGACTTTTTTTGTCTGCAATCGACAAAATTTTAGCAAAACTCCCGGTTCGTCTCTCTTAATCCCAGTCTATGGGATGTCGCGTGGGAAACTATTATTCCCCTGCATTCGGAACAGGAGAGATACTCATTCACGGCTGAACTCGCCGGTAACGATCGACGAGCGACGGACACGAACGGTTTCTTCTCGTGGATCGTCAATGTTTCCGCCGATCGAATCCGTTCTCCATCCGAGGAGCTTAATCGGCAATCTCACGCCATCTCCCGCCCGGAGCGATGTAACGGTACGGATGCTGCGCACTCGAGTTTTAGTTCGGTGATGGTTTCTCGCCGGTTACCATCACCGATATAGAATATTACAATAAGTTCGTTAAATTTACGTTCCAGCGATCGCGCAAATACGCGCGAACATGGGAAAGGATTTAAGCGGGCTTACACCAGCGGCTGAGAACGAAAAGGCCGCAACTCCGCCGTTAACCGATACGGCGTTGCGGAGCTCCCGCTTCTCGGCCGCCGATTTATTAAAACCGGTACGCTTCCGAGGATGCCCGACGTTTTCGGTTCGACGATGAAACGCCGGATTCACGAGCGAGTTAACAGAGATTATTGGATTAACGTTTCGCGAAAAATTTAACGGTGCAACGGTAGCGGCGACCGCGATCGGTTCGAACCGATCGCTCGCTTCAGCGAGTATCGTTTACGGTGTTATCCACTGTGCATCGCCACGCTCAACTGGCCCGAGAGGCCTTCCGTGCAATCGAAGACTTCAAGGGCGTGCGTACCGATTTCTTCGATCGGTGTATCGCGAAGACACCGGCCGAGATCGAAACAGATCGATCGGGATGCAGAATGCGGAACGACGTCACGAGTATCGGTTGTTCCGATCGCTGCGAGTCTGCCGGCGCGGACATCCACGCCGCCCGACGATTATATTTACCGATGATGCTCAACAAGTTTCGAACAAACTCGTAGCGCAAGCCAATAAAAGTTATAGTTATGTTTCACGTAGCGATAAAAGGGGGGAGGGTCGAAAGTTTCCCGCTGAGCGGATATGTAGGGCGTACACAGATACAACGAAAATCGGTATCGAACTACCGGGCTGTAATTCGACGGACGTTAAAACTTTGCCGTTCGGTTGTGAGGTATCATTTGTGACCCGATCGGAAAATTACGCCGCGATCGATTGATGTGCCGACGATTTACTGAAAAAAAAATATACGATTCAGAACGATACACTTTATCGTTTAAACTTTGTTTATAGTTCGCACAATTACCGCCTCTCGTTACCACAATAGAAAAAGTGCTCTTTGTCCTTCGAGAGCGAGGTAACGACTCTCGATCGAGTCCTTCGTTAATCTCTGTTTCCCTGCGAAACTTTCCGGAAAAGCCCGTCCCCATTGACTCGAGCGCTCGTCCCGACTGCGCCCAACATCTTGGCATAACTTCTACTTTGGTGGTTCGATTGTGAGACCCCGGTTTCCTTATTCTCGGCGCATGGGGTGCGCGCTACAGGGGTTGGATCGGGACCTTTACGTTGTATGGACCTTCGGATATATCGCACATCTTCGGATAGTGGCACATCTCGCAGCATTCAGCACGCTAAGTGCTGCGAGATACGCCCTTTCGATCCTCAGCGGTCGACACACATATACATACATATACATACATATACATACACATACATACACATACATACACATACATACACATACATACACATACATACACATACATACACATACATACACATACATACACATACATACATACACATACGAAGGTATTTCTATATCTACCCATCCATATATATGAGGATATATCTGTATCCATACACATGCATATATATATGAAGTGGAGTGGTAGGACTCGAAAAGCCCGAGGCGGGCCGAGGTGCGGTGAAGCGGCTCTTATCTCCTCTGTCCCGACCTTCTGTTCCAAGGATAATAGAATTGGCGTTGCGCGGAAGCGACATCGTCTGGTGGAAGCGGCCTCTTCCATACACCCGCGAGATAATCTCGAGGTTCTCCTGTCCTCCCGGAGAAATTCCGAGAAATCGGAGCCTCGCGCGAGGAATCTCCGATCGCGAAATCACTCCGCCCCTGAGCCGTTAAGTAGAATCATCTGGCAAACGCGTCGCACCGATTATTGATCGACTCGAATAATATTTAAGAATTTTTTCATCTCTTTTTTTCATTCAAGGAATATCTACTCTGTCGAACAAGGAATTCATCGCTCGCCGGGGACATACTTCTTTACCGTACCTATTTGAATAAATTTGAATTGATGGGGGAAAAAGGAACGGAGGAAAAATTCAGCGCCGCAAGTACATTCGTCAAAGCCGCGCCGAGTAACGAGGCATTTATTCCATCGATGAGTCGTCGATGGCGATCGAACCATGATGTTCTTTGATGCTAGTTTAAATTCTTATTCCGACTTCGACGAGATCGCGAGTACACATATATATATATATATATGTATATATATCCATCTATATATATATATGTAAGGAGGAATAAAGAAGTAAAAAGTTTTCAAGGTAAAAATCGAGGGAAAGAATGGGAATCGGGCTGGCGTTCTGTAATTAAGAAAAGTTGAACCGTAGCGCCGTTTCCTTTCCGTTTCCTTGCGCGGCTTATCGTTCTCTCGCGCTTCGACGATTCGAGATCGTTCGTGGACTCAACCCTTCCCCTCCGCCTCCCGGCCCGCGTCGTGCCATCGGCTATTCTGATATCCAATAGATCATAATTCCGGCAAGCCCCGCGGTACTTAACACAAGCGAACGGAGCCCCACCTTTCCCGCACCCGCGCTCGTTTCACCGTTCTCCATCCTGCGACCGGCTATCCTCGCTTTTGCAAGATTTATGTCCCTCGCGTTGCCCGCTCCCCATCCGAGATCCGTCCCCGGTTCCGTTGTTCCGACAATAATGACGGAGCCGTAGTTTCGCGTTATGACTCTCCGACGCGGACGGACGATCATATCCGCGCGCAGCATCCCCCGGGCGCTTGTATCCTCGCGGGATTAACGATCATCGCCATAAATCGATTCTCGGTATATATCGGACGATCATCGCCATAAATCGGACTTTCCAGGCAAACGGCAACCTTTTTCCTCCTTTCGCGAGCTTTCAATCGCCTCGACTTCGTAAACATCGGCGATATTTACCGCAGCGATTTTAACTTCGCTCCATAACTAAATACATAAATATATAAATAAGTAACCAAATAAATAGTTAAATAGATAAGTAAACAAATAAATAAATACTGAATTTGGGAAAAAAATTAATCAATTTTGGAATAGTTCGTTTGACTGTCAATGGTAACTTTTTTGATAAAATCTTCCGAGAGACACAGAAAGTTCGCCGCATGTAGTTCCACTTCCGTTCGGGTTTCGTCTCTGACCTGGAATGGACACTACGGCGCGCCTCCGGGGAATCGACGTCGTGGCTGACGGTACGATATCGCTGGCAACCAATAAAAAAAACGACGTTTGTGACACGGCGTGGCGGTTTAGTGAAATACTGACGGTATACTAAACTACCGGCTCTCGTAAGGTTATATATATGTATATATATATATGTACATATACGAAGAGTCTTGAAGAACCGCTTGTGGAGCTTATTGAAAAAGTAGAGCTACGAGGGTCGCTCGCGAGGATGATCGCCCAGGTCTGTGTACGTATGTGCAGTTTGTGCGAAGTTCCCTCACTTCCGCGCATTCCGCAGTATATCGACTATATTACCTAAACCGCGGCTTCACGGTGATGCCAATATAAAAGTATATTGAAGTTGTACGTACAGGTCGCTAGTCGATATCCATCGTCTACCGAGCGCGGTGGATGTTTTGTTGCTACGCCTCCGGCATCCTGCGGAGTCCACAGCCGCAGGGCGTTGCGACTTTCTTTCCCACAGGGGAGTACGGGACAAAATTGGCGCGGGTTGGGGAGGGGCCGAATAAATACCGTTCAGATCAACCTGGTATTATGAATTGACTGGTCTAGAGAAAAAATAAATAAAAGAATAAAATTCGTGACAATTATTCCTAGCGTTAAACATCCCGTATAAAGAACTGTTATATGTTAAGAGTTGTCAGTAAATTAATGACTGCTACTGCTACTACTATTCCTAGTGTCAGAGAAAAATTGCGGGTCGGGCGAAATTGGCCACCTCCGAAACTCTCGATAAAAATTTTCTTGTTAATAAAAAATATTGTTCTTGTCAATTTTACAATAAAAACAAAGTGTAGTTAAAAAATATAGCATTTATATACCAAATGTATACGAATAAATATATCAAAAAAATATCGCAATGTACCGTTTCAATTAATTTTTCGGAACATTTTCAGACTGCCCATTTTGCCCCGGTCCGTTCGGTTAACTTATAAACGTCGGTCGGGTGTATTTCGAGAATCGCGACAATTTCCCGAACAACGAATCGCAACAAATTGCCTCAACTTTATTCCACTCGAGTCTCCCTCCTCCCCCCTCTCGATTCTATTAACGGGATGTCGCAACACAGTTACATGGCTGTTATCACCGAAGTGTTGCTATACACAGAGTTCGGTAGTTCGAATTTCACTCGGGAAGCTCCGGGCCGTCGTCGCCGAGAGCGGAGCCCGCGCCGCTCTCTCGCACTACGGGAAATTACGATTCACCCCGGCGCTAATGAAGGGTTAACGTCGTTAAGTTTTAATTATACCATGGATATACCGTAGCACGCCGGGAGCGAGATAGCACACGCAAATATATACATATAGATCGCCTGAAAACATAGCACGGACGAGGAGTGAGAAAGCGGATTTTTTTACCGTGAACATCAGCGACTGGTTTTCCGTCTAAATTGAGCGTTTTGACCTCTTTTGCAGACGCCGCTATCAAAGCTGATATAAAAAACTCTCCCCAATCCTCTTCATTTTTCTACCCTCCTCGTCATCGTCCGTCTCGCTAGTCCATTAATTATTCCACACCGAACGATTATTATAATTCAACAATCCGCGGAACTTCAAACGGCAAATTTTTCTCAACGACACCCGCCAGCATCGTTTAATATACGAGTGACGTCTCTGTCTCTTCAGGTATATTCATGAGGACAAAAATTCTCTCGCTTGGCTCCCTCGAATTTATCATACTGGAACGAGTAGCGTGCGAGCGGCACGAATCGTTTGATATTTGACGGACGAACAAACGATCGACTTCACAACGATCGTAAATTTTATCAACGGGCTTTTTTTTCGGGACTTTCACGCGAACGGACGTATTCACGGTTACGAAACAATTACGATTTATCATTCGAGTCAATGAATATTCCGCCTCTCGTTCTTGGGCTAATCGATGGCGCTTTTTATTTTGCTCGGTCGTTACGCTGTAAAAATAAATTGTAAATTTAATGCACCGGAACTTGAATCTGTTTACATTACTTGCATTAATTGAAGATTAATGTACTTTTTTTGCTGGATATTAAATATCAGATATTAAAATTACAAATCTTCTGCCCGAAATTTTACAAACATTTTAATTAAAAATACAATTTTCGCTGTAATTTCAGATTTCAATTTTAGCGAAATTTCAGAAACAATGTATGTAAAAAAGCTTCTATTACCGTTAATTAATTGTCAAGCAACATTTTCTCACAGTGCAGTCTCATCACAAATATTTCGACCCGATGCTTTTTACGCGACAAAGTATTTCACCTATCGCGTCCCCCTCCATGGGATAGAAGTATAGTAGGGGAGAGCGGGGCAAAATGGGGCAACGGGGCAAAACGGGGTTTTTGGGCAAAACTAAATTTTCCAATCATTTTTGGATCGGACAAGGTGGCAAGTTTTGCCCAAAAGTCCCGTTGGCCTATGTTGCCCCGCTCTACCCTACGGTAAAAGTAGTGAAGATGTCCATATATCACGAGGTTGATATACCCCATACCCGCCACTTTTCCCTAGTCAAGAATTACTCCCCTTTTTTTCTTCCCTATCGCGCGAATCGTGCAAGGAAGGGATTTTCCGGAGTCACCGTCGATGCCTTCGGTATTTCTTCCCCGGTTTGCGCCCTAAATTTTCCAATCATTTTTGGATCGGACAAGGTGGCAAAACTGGGCAGAAAAGCCTGATGTATCCGATAGGGCGAATTTGGGCATCCAAAAATTATT
>JAPYZC010007916.1:0-12028 GCA_030522665.1 Ichneumoninae sp. A BG-2022a
TGTTCTATAAAGAAAAATAAAAAATCAACGATTACTTAAAAATCTGAAAAAATTCATACGTATTCAGAAAAATAAACGAATCATTTTCATAAAAAAAAAAAGTTTTCTTACCGGGTAATTTGTTAACCAATTAATTTTTTGATGAATTTGTTAATAACATTTTGCAATTATTATTATGCTAAATTAATCTTCTCAGTACCTTTAATATACATGATTTTTTCAAATTTTTACACCATCAAGAACTACTTGCAATTTTCTCTTATTGTTGTCGAACTTATGCGAAGTCAGCGCGCAGCAAGACTCCCTCCTTAACGCGGAGGGTTCGGATGAGTTAGGTTCATTGGACAACGTGGAGGCTCGGATAATCGAAGGTCGGATAAGCGCGGTCGTACTGTATATATTTTTTCTCACACAATATACCAATAATTCACCCACCCTCCCCCACCCCCAGCATCGTTATCCGACCCCGAATTAATCTCCCCCATCACGAAGTCACCGGGCACGTCCCGCCCGATGCGCAGCATCCGGGGCCCAAAACGTCCCGCAGTCGTCCACTGTCCTTTGAAATTCCGGAGAGCATCCTGGCCCGGCCCGGTACAGTGACCAGCGGAGTGCGTAAGCGTTCCAAAGCCATCGCAAAGTTCCACCGAATAATTTATAAGTCCGGCAATGTTGTTTCTGGCCGAGCGACCACAATCAACAGTTCCGTCGTGGCTCTCCCGTGTGACGTAGCTTCTATTCGGTGTAACGGAGCTCGTGAATAGCACAGACAACTTGCGAGTTAATGCAACCCGCTTCCCCCCCCCCCCGCCCCCTCCCAACTTCCTCCGCATGTACAACGTTCGTACATTCTGGCGAACGAAATGCACTGAAACCGACTTTGCAGAGAGGGTTGAACGTTCGCCGCTCTGACACTGGACCATCACGTAGTGCGGATGTGTGTGTGCGAAGGGTGAACGTTCACATGTTCGGCCCCGTCGAAAATGGAAAATACGTGAGGACATGTGGAGGTTGGTGGATTGGGTGGGGTGTTCGGGTGCGCATACATCGCTGCAGCGACACAAATATGGTCATAAATACATGGGAAAGCCGTTCGAGAGTGACAAGCGAGCCCCTTTCGAGGGCATTGCTGGCTGTGCGACTGCCGTTGGCGCGGCTGGCATTTACGCTGGGCTTTGTATGTGGCCGCACATAGGACTCTCTCGCTTGCCAGGCGCCATTCGGGCTCACCTATGACCACTGTGCATCAGCTCGTATGCCACCCCCGTGATCCACTCGGCCGTATGCCCGCCATCGCATGTACGGCCCCGCGTTCACCACTACCGGACCGACCTCTCGTTCACGGACACGAGGACGAACCATCGGCTTCGATACCCGTGCAGAGAAGATGGAGTCAATGCGGGTTGCGTGTTGGAGAGTTCGTATGTACGTACTCGCAAAACAACCGTTGTATTTATTTACAAATGATCATGACGAGTCATGCAATTCTGTCTCTAGGTGTCCTGTTGGTCCCCAGGACATCTGAGATTCTACGTTATATTACGCAAGATAAGCTACGGGAGCGCGTGATATCGTAGGGCGAAGGAGGACAATTGAATGAGGTCGAGGAAAAACTTGGCAGTGAGAGTGAGGCAAAAACAACCATTTTTACCAATTTTTATCGCGGCCCACGGGAAAGCATCGGGCGGAATGGCGGTCCCTTTTGCCCCCGGTCTCCCACACACATACACACACTGCTGCGGGATCGTTGGATCCGGTAGTCCCCGCGTGCTTCAAACTACTGTTCCGCCGAGCTGCAGGAGCTATATGCCACTTGTCCCTGCAATGACTATTCAAGGGAGAGAGGTGCGGGTACGAGGCAGAAATGGGGGGTTCTGTCGGTCGGGGAACGCGCTCTCTCGTACCCGGGTGCCGCTCGACGTTGGCGGTGGGCAACAGGGGGTGGTATAAATTATACCGTTCGATCGATTTGCTGTCAGAAGACCCTCCACTGCAGGGCGAGGACGGTTCTGCGAGGAGGCCGCGCGCGGTTTCCAGCAGCGGTGGCAGCGGCAATAGCAGCGAAGGGACGCGATGCGGCCGGCAGCAGCAACATGAGGAAACGAGAACCGAGGGGGTGGGTTAGGAGTGACGGTGCCATGAGTAGCAGTCGCATTTAGGCGTACCGGAGTCCGTATGCACCCCGGTGACGTGGATTTCTCGCGCTCCACGTTGGCCGGATGAGAGGGAGGGTGAGGGGGGGGGGAGATTTTGGTCGAGGGGCAAAGCGAAATCGGGGTATGAGAGAACAAGCCGCGAATCGAAGGGGTTGCACTGAAGCGCTTTCGCAGCAGAACAACCATCATCATCCCCCTCCCCCATCCGCCACCCCCGCAACCATTCGGTACTATCGGTGCGGCCGCTCGGATGAGGACAAGGGGGTGGACACCAATAGGTAAACCATAGGGTTCGCCGGCAAACACGCTCGGAGGGTTTTGCATCCTGATGTCGTCTGACAGGTCCGTTGGGTTTGCACAGGCTTTCGCCTAGGGATTAGATCTTCGCTTGGCGCGGCAGTGATCGTATCACGCTAGGATCTACGCGGGATACGGCACTCCGGAGGCTGCCGCACTGGCCAATGACTCGGAGTTTCGACTGTCGTGCGTTATTTGTAAATAGGTATGCGCTAGGTGGGCGTCGATGAAAGGGCCATTAACCATTTCCCACTGAGAAAGCAACATTGACGATCTCGTTCCGAGATGAACCCGAGTAGAAATTTTCGGGCGTTACATGGGGTCCTGATAAGGCCTTGTCAGGCCTTATTAGGCCTTATCAGGCCCTTGTCAGGCCTTATCAGGCCCTTGCCAGGCCTTATCTGGGCCCGATGTAACGCTCGAAAATGTCTACTCGGGTACCTCTAGACGTGAAGATAAAAAAATTGCTACCACCTGATAGTCACGGGAATCGTGAAAGAAAGTTGCGCGGATCGATCGTTTTTCTCTTCTCTTATGCAATTCATCAAATTTCCGAACAATTTCGTGAATCGCACCGAATCGTAGTTTTAAAATAGTAGGTTTAATCATCCGCGACTCAATCGATTCCGATATATCGGTGGGTAAACGCAATTTAATCGCGGCATCGCGATACGCCGCGATGATATATGAAAACTGAGTAATCCCGGTTCAACGACCGAAGGTTGATAATTCCATCGGCGGTGTCACAGTTCCATTATAAAATTCACCCGACCCGGACTTTCTAATGTGTAATGTATTTTCCCATACTGGAGGCTAATTCAGCTTGAAACTATAATGCGCCCCGTGATAATTTGATTAATCGAACGAATTCCAAATGGCCAGAAGGCGAAGAGGACGCCGGGTCGGGGCTATTATAAAAAAATTGTCGTGAAATCGATGGGCGATGTGTGTCTGCCCGCAGCGAAAATTTTTCAGCGCAACTTTGCCGGATACATCGTCGTTGGGTTTATACCGTGAGCGGCATATACGGAACTCACTGGGCGTTATATTCGTACGCTATACTTGTACAAAATTTAACGTGAACGCCGCCGGCTCGATGGCAATACACAGACGTAACACTGCCAGTGCAGAATGGAGGATATACACGTAGCGCGCGCGGGCGCGGAACGGGCAGCGGGCGAGGAAGAGAGGGTGGGCACAGAATCGAGATACGCAAGGGGGTGCGAGTCCAAAAAAGAGGGTTGCGGAACCCTGCAGAATCCTCGGTAACTCTCAGGCCAGCTAGCTGCATCACCGGAACTCTATCCCCAACCTGCCACGCGGCGCCCATCCCGTGCCACACAATTCCCCCTGGCGAGCCAACCCTCCCATCCACCCCCTTCTTTCTCCCCCGGCCTCCAAATACAGCAACTTTATTTTATTTTTTATTTATTTTTTGTCTTTTGTATTTTTTTTCTCGCTAAGCTACAATTCGTTCGATCTACCTGGCAGGAACGTTAGAGCCGTTACATCGGGTCTTGTCAGGCCCCGATGGAACGGTCCCATCCACCCCCATCCACCCCCTTCTTTCTCCCCCGACCCCCAAATACAGCAACTTTATTTTTTATTTTTTGTATTTTCCCTCGCTAAAGTAGAATTCGTTCGATCTACCTGCACTGAGAAAAAAATAACATAGTAAAAGTAACAATATTGACTTTATACCATAAAAAATAGTTCCCCGGGGGAACGTTTATATTGTATAGTTAGGACAGTGACAAAAGGTCATGGTTGCAACAATAATTATAATGTAACCAATTGAATACACACTGTCAAAAACAATCTATATAGACGTTCCCCCATGGAACTATTGGTATAGTAGAAAATACTATCCTTTTTCTCAGTGTGGCAAAAACGTTAGAGCGTTACATCGGGGCCTGATAAGGCCCGATGTAACGCTGGCGCTACGCTGAAGAATCGCTACCAGGAACTCGGAAGGACATTGTGGAATTGCTACCGTTACTTCACAGTTTCTTCTTGACTGCGTAGAATTAATGAAGTCATGCACTCTGCACGATTAGAAGGAAGACCGTTTGTGCGTTTCACGTACATTTCAAGTCGCCAAAGGCCCACACCTTTTTTCCCCGTTTGATCTTACCTCGCGTATCCTTCGTTGGAGGACTTGCGAGTCCACCTGTCCCGCGGAAGAGAAGTACTCAGCGAAACGCGAATAGAAATTTAGCCTCGCGCGTGCAAACGGTGCGGAAGGTGTTGTTGTGTGTGTGGAAAAAGAGGTCTGAGATGTTGGCGCGGGAGAGGCGACGATAATTAAGGCAGCCCCAACCCCACCGAGCGACCTCGAAACTTCTCCGTCCGTTTCTCCTCGGCCTCTGGCTACCGACAAAGGGTGGCGGGAGGCGGCGGGGGATGTTGCGATGCTACCGGAGAGAGTGAGATCCGCCGGCGTGAGCGAGCCGAGTCCGTTATTATCTTTCTCGCTTGGTTTTCGTAACTCTGCTCACCCCTCCTCACTCCACAATACGGGGTCTCTCAGCTATGAGCGGCAGCGGCAGTGGAGCCCGACGTCGTCGGGGCTCGAACGTACCCGATCCAACCTCCGGTCCCGGTTTTCCCGCCGGCGCCCGCCACCCATTCTCCTCGTTCCATCGCACCAACACAGAGCCCTACGACCGCCGCTTCACCGGGCCAAGGGTTGTAACCCACCCTCCCGCCGGTTCCAGTGGCAGGCAGACAGGCGAGCAGGCAGCTAGGCAGCTAGGCAGGCTGGCAGGCTGGCAGGCTGGCAGGCTGGCAGGGGGTTGCACGTCACCGTCTTACGCTATCGTCCCGAACAAACACCCCCCCCGAAGCACCCCCTCTCCACCCCTTCGACCCTCCGAGCTTCCTGCGTTTCCACCCTCGACGTTGGCGTACCTACGTGGAAACCTCGAGTAGATTGGACGTATGTGTTGGTGCGTCAGAGGGCGAACCAAGGGGAGGAGAAGGGAGGGGTGGGGAGACTTGTGTGTCAGTCTCATCTTTCCGTGTGGGCGTGGGTGTCTGCGTGTGTGTGTGGACCCAACGTTACAGTCGTGGTCGTCCTCCTCCCCGTCCGTGTGCAAGTAACAGGGGGTTTCCGCGAGGAGGGCGCTTTGGAAGGTAGAGCCTCGACGAGAGACGAGCGCGTTCGAGAGACTTTCCATCTTCCGGTGCGGAGGGACACGTTGTATGCGCCGAGGGCACGGAAGGGTGAGCAACGGGGCGGTGGTGTGGGTTCCTGCCTGTAGGGCGTCCGCAACTCTCTGTCAAGGAAATAGAAGTTTGGTTCAACGTCAACCCAGACAATACGGTGACCCAGTGAGTCACTCGAGATAGAGTGTGTTTGTCATTAACCGTTGACAATGATAATAATCATTCTCGGTTTAACGCTCGATCGACTCGACGTTCAAACGAGCGAGATAAAAAAAGAAAATTATGTTTTCCTTGTGATTTCAGTGCTTTTCCGAGCAGGGCTGATAGTGGCAAGTAAATTGTAAAACGACGAATCGGAACATTAATAAAATGTAATCAACGTCAAAGGAGTGGTTTTAACGTCGTAATTTTACCAACAAATCAACTCACGTCATCCCCATCCCCCATACGCTCCCCCCCCCCCCCGCCGGAAGCGTGGTCAAAAGGGGCTGGAAGTTTCAAGATCTCAGGCACCGGTTCATCACCGCCATTCCTCATAATTTCGCACTCAGTTAT
Organism: Ichneumoninae sp. A BG-2022a; assembly: GCA_030522665.1. Taxonomy (NCBI): domain Eukaryota; kingdom Metazoa; phylum Arthropoda; class Insecta; order Hymenoptera; family Ichneumonidae; species Ichneumoninae sp. A BG-2022a. The sequence goes on from JAPYZC010007916.1 coordinate 6,177, forward strand.
ATATATATATTTTTTAGAATAAAATAAAAAATGAACAGTATACAATAATAATTCTTTTCCGCAATTCTCAACCCTTTTCCATGAACAGGGGACCGTTTCTGTCGTGCCCTTCTTCCATCATCCGACCAGCGTCTCACTCAAACCCACCCCCGCATCAGCGTCACCGACCGCCCCATCTATCTCTCTGCTCTGCCACGTCTCGCTTCACTTTTCTCTCCGCTCCTCCTTTCTCCATTCGTTCGTTTTGTCATATATATATATATATATATATATACACCCACATATATACATATATACCAAATGTTCGCAGCATACTATGGGTCTCGCTCACGGTCGCGCTCACGGAGGTACTCATTCATTCAATTTCAGTCATTCCCCGGCAGGAGAGCGCGCACCCATCCCCACCTCCCTTCGCCCCCGTCGTGCGGCCGAGAAAAAATAATTAGTGAAGCCTTATACCCCTGCGGGCGTTCCATCTCCCCGCCGCTTCCCTCCGATGGTCCCAACAAGAAGCATCGTCGTCCCCTTTCAACCCTGCGCCACGGCTCTGTGCTCCACGGATATATACCTCGTGCTCGAATTCTCTTTCTCTCGTGACGGTGCTTCTCCTCCTCGCCCAACCCCCGTTTTTCAACCCTCCTGTGCTCCTCCACCCCCCCCCCCCCCCCCCCCCCCCCCCCCCCCCCCCCCCCCCCCCCCCCCCCCCCCCCCCACGCCGTTACCCTGCCAACCACCCTGTCCTCACCCACCGTACCAACTCCCCCAAACCACCCCTGTCCTTTTCGCCCTTCCACTCTCGCTCTTTCTCACCCACGACCGACCAGACCTTCCTCCGCGTCGTCTTTCTCCGCTAGCGAGTCTCCAAGTCCCTCGCAACCTCCTCGTCGTCGTCGTCGTCCCTCGTAGTCGTCGTTTTCTTGCTCGCTCGTTCCCTTTACCTCGCCTCGAATCCCTCGCACCCTCTTTCAGTCATCCGACACGGCAGCGAGGAGAGGAGCGGGTAATGCGGATCGATTTTAAGAAAATTCGGATATTTTCGTGTCGAATGAAACTTCTTTTTTTTAACCCTGATCAGCCAAATGTCCGATGGAATCTTTGATGTACCCGGGACGAGGTGCCAATGGAATTATCAACAGGTAGTTCTTTGTGTGGCGACGAGAGAGAGATCGCAATCGCCGGCGCTGCTCATGTCGGGCGGAAAATCCGGGTCGGCTTATACAAAGTTATTAGGGACGATGAGAATAGATTGGTAACGGGCCAATACGAAGTTGCCACTGAATGGTTCCCATAGAGAGACACTAGTGGAATGCTCGGTACGGCGCTTCAGCTATAGCTGTTGTTTATTGTCGCGAATATTAAGACGATTTGCGGATACATACGATATTAGGGAGATGAATGTAAAATAGCTTTGCACGACAAATGACGAACGTACAGCGATTGTAGACTTAAGTAATTAGTTCTCCGTACTAACTGGATGGTTCGACACGCTCTAGGCTGTACATTCACGTGTGCTGACAACATAACTGCTTGGATGAAAACATTTTCCCTTTGCCAGACGTATTAATTGGCCGATGGATATAGTAGGAGAAACCGAGGAAAAACAGGGACATGGGGAAAAATGAGGACATGAAATGTCATATCGACGTGGGGCAAAATGGAGTACCCATAATTATAGAATAAATCGATTCATGATAGCCAACAATCGATGGAAGCCGGGGCAAAATGGGGACATGAAATGTTATATCGACGTGGGGCAAAACAGGGTAATAATGAAGTTAACAAAAATCAATGGGTACCCCGTTTGGCCCAGATGATTTTTTAAATATCCTTTAAAAACCGGTGCCAATACAACTTTGGTATCAAAAACAATGGATGTATGCTTTCATTATTGTTGTAGCAGGTTTTATTGCTTAGCGTCCCCGTTTTGCCCCGGTCCACCTATATTATTCAACAAGGGAAGAAATTGCGTCTTTTTACCGAGTGTGAAATTTGATTTGACCGAAATTCACACGAGGTGAAAATGCACTTCCTCCCAAGTGTCATAGGGTGAAAGTGGGGAATATGGCCCGGTCCATATATCATTGATTTACGTGTTAATCGAGGTGGGTCATATTCACCACTTTTCCCTTACCCTATTTTTCCCAGACAACTCTAAAACGTGGCCATATTTCTATGCCTGCAACGAGGATGGAAAGTGGCCGATTCTTGACTAGGGGGACGAAAAGTTATTTAGCAGAAGTAAAAGTGAAACTTTTCCTCCTGCTAAATCACTTCTCGTCCCGCTAAATTATTTTTCCTCTCGCTCGTCAAGAATCGGTCACTTTCCATCCCAGCTGCAGGCATCAAATAGGGCCTTTTTAGCGCAGTCAGGAAAAATAGTACATTACTCCACGAGGGCGAAAAACGTTTTTCTAACGAGTGTGACTTTGCTATAATCACACGAGTCAGAAAAAGTGTTTCGCACGACGGATGTACGAAATTTTTCGTCACAAGGTGCGAAAATGGCGATTTTACGCACGCGAAGCGAGCGGAAAAATTGCCATTTCCGCACCGAGTGATGAAAACATATTTGCACGTTGGTTCTTCGCTTACTTGCATAGTCTAGAAATGATATTCCATAAAAAAAAAAGAATCCCACCGGATAACGGAGATATCACTCGGTCGCTTCCTACCGTTCGCCAGTGGGAGCGTAAAGCGAGATCCTGGATTCTAGTTCTCTTGGAACTACAGGGTGGAACCGTATTACCAACTGATCCGAATAACCCCCCGATACTTTCGAAGATAGCGTTCCGTTTTCTGCTAGCAACCCGCCTTGATGTCGTCGCTTCTGTCTCCCTCGCTCGGCTCTCCCGTTCGCTATACCGATCTTCCCCGGTACCAAGCCCGAGAGCAGAAGCGCTCCCGTTCCACGGCGAAAACCCTAGCTCAGTCAGCCACCCCCCGAGCGGCCTCGGGCGGGATGATTCAGGCGCCAGTAGGGCGCACCCACCTTCGCAAGGGGTTGGGTTGGAAGTTGGGGTGCAAAAGGGGAAGGACGGAAAGGAAGGGAGCGTAGTTCGTAGCGCCGGTTCGGGGCCGGGTGAATGAGGGTGTTACCAGGAGGCGGGGGGGGGGAGGGGGGCGAGAGAGACGGAAAGAGGGTGAGTGCTGATGCGAGCGAGTGAGCTGGAGAGACCTCGGAATTGGGGGAAACAGAGTGTGTCGGGGACTCTGCTCCGCTGCCTTCGCCGCTCGGCGAGGCTTCCGAGGAACGGAGGGCACGACGAAGGGTCTCGGTGAACGTGCCCAGAGAGAGTGCGACGAGGTAAGGCGCAGACCCTGAAATAAATGGAAGCTCGGAGGTATACCAGGGGAAAAAGAGGACGAAGAGAGAGGAGAACCGGAGAGCTCGAGGGAAAGAAGTGAAATGCGCGAAACGAGGGTTGAGGGTGGCTTCTCTCCGCCTGGAGATACCCTGCATTGGAGAACGGGCGCCACCAGCATGCCCGCAGGGCACGGAGTATCGCGAGATTCCGAGTAATACAAAGAAATATACTCGGTACCATCGGGTGCGTAATGGCGCAGGTGCCCCGATAAAAAAACGCTTCGATGCAGCCTTGCAACGCCGTTGAGTCCAGACAGTGGTATAACGCAGATTCATTTGCCAATTGTACCCCAGTGGACAAACGGCTCGGTGCGAAGAGCTTCGAACATCGGTGGATCGCGCTACGAGCGTTTCACAGGAAAAATTTAATTGTTTTCCCTGTTCTTTCGCCACCTCGGTGACGAACCTTTTGATGAGATCAAGGGAAACCTTCCGCGAGTCGAGTTCCGTCAAGTTCTAAGGGTGACTTCGATGTCATCGTAATATCGGTATACTAAGAGTTTCGAAGCGCATCGCTTGTTACCTTTTGATCGCGGATACACTTCCACCCCGAGGGAGAGTAAGAAGGGGGTGAACTCGGCCGGGGGGGGGGGGGGGGGGGAGTATTGACTGTACAAACAAAAGAAAAAAGAACACTTTCAAAGTCAGAAATGACGATACCAAGCTCCCGTGACTCTGCCCGGCACTCATTTTCAGGGCGAAGCAAAGCCTCTGCGAGTTCTTGCCTCAGGAACTCGCGGAGGCACGAAGCACGGTGGTAAGGTTGTAGGACAACGGGGGGAAAAGCTCATAGTCGGAGAGAGCCCGATCATTAATTATTTCGGTACGGCGTAGCGTGCGGCGCCTCCGAAGTAGGGGAGAGCGGGGCAAAACGGTGCAACGGGGCAAAACGGGGTTTTTGGGCAAAACTAAATTTTCCAATCACTTTTGGATCGGACAAGGTGGCAAAACTGGGCAGAAAAGCCTGATGTATCCAATAGGGCGAATTCGAGCATCCAAAAATTATTGGAAAATGACGTTATGCCCAAAAACCCCGTTTTGCCCCGTTGCCCCATTTTGCCCCGCTCTACCCTATACCTGTCGTTTCTCCGGCGTGTACAACCCCTATCCTATCATAGCCTTTCACGCTGTGGCTCTTGCCACTGTGCCATTCTAGTTACTCCGGGAAAATAGTTGGAAGCCAATGAGGGAGGATGTCACCTTCCACCGTTGTTCCGCCGCCTCCTTCGCCGCAGCCGCGGCCCCACTGCGCCCCAGACGCATCACGCGCTAAGTTATGCAAAGGGAAGTGCGAAATACACTCGGGTGTGTAATGCGGGATGCGCAGGTGGCGCTAAGGAGAGAAGACTCTCCCGTTCGCCGCTGCTGATGTTGGTGCGCCCTTCGCGCGCCCTCTTCGGGACGCTGCTGTTGCCGCCGCTGCTGCTGCGTGTGGATAACGAAAGATGCTCATCGCCGAGAAACTGGCAAGTACCGAGAAGGAAGAGTGGAAAAAGCTGCTGCTTTACACGCTGCTCGAATGGAGGCGAGGCTTTCGGAGAGGTGGCGGCTAAGTAATACGAGGAAAAGTGCTTTCCATGGGCAAAGCGTGTAACGCGCTTGATCGTGGCACCTTGGAAGCGAGAAAGCAGGAGGAGGACTGGCAGAAGCAAAGAAACTAAGTCGAGAGAACGGGACGGGGATGTTCCGTAAATAGACTTCCATCTTCACTCCAGGTGCACAACGAAGACTGCGAGAAGGCTCTTTGACTCGCTGCGCTTCCGCTTCTTTCTGGCTCCTCCTCCGCCTTTCTACCTAATAAACTTACAAAAACATCATCTTCACAGTTTTCGGGACGCTCTCGCTATCCTCTTTGTAACGAAATAAGCTGGATACGCTCATTGAGAAAGAGAAAATAACTCGGAGATGGGAGCTTTTGAATGTTGTCAAAGTGCAGGCCATTCGTACGTAAAGTGAGATTTTAAAACGAAGATGCGAAGCGTGCTTTTGCCTGTGTGAAGCTACAGGGAAACGGAACCTTGTGGCGATAGTACGGCTTCGCTTCTTAATAAATATGGTTTCCTCCGGAGAATGGGGGAGACGCGAACCCGCGGGTAAACTCCCTTCTAGTACGAGACGACGAATCGTTACACGAGCTTTAAATTAATTTACTCGTGTAAGCGGCGTCTGCTTTGAGACAATGGTGACGGGGATTTTCATGTTTTATCGTAAATTCTGTTCGAAACGAAGAGAGGCGAAAATATGAGCATAAAGCGATTGCTGTAATTGAAAACCATGTTCAAATTGTCGATCGAATATGCATTGTTCCAACTTTCTCATGAAGCATGTATGTATGTGTGTAAGCATGTAAGCATGCACAACACAAACAATTTGTACTTTTATTTGCTTACATGTAAGCATGTAAGCATGTAAGCATGTAAGCATGTAAGCATGTAAGCATGTAAGCATGTAAGCATGTAAGCATGTAAGCATGTAAGCATGTAAGCAT
>JAPYZC010007917.1:0-12630 GCA_030522665.1 Ichneumoninae sp. A BG-2022a
AAATGAATTTTGAAAAGTTGTGAACATTTTTCTAAATTATTTAAATTTGACATTCAAAATCATTTTATGCGTAAAAAACTATCACATACAGACGCATAGAACATCACTGCAACCACGATGTCCAACGTGTTTAAATTTTTTATTCTTAATACATCAAAGAACAACATCGACCGGGTCTCAAATTCCGGAACGAACCCGCTACAGTCGGAATTTAAATCCGCGTTAGGCACCGAATTTTTTTCTGATTAGGCGCCAGAGCTGGAAGAATCGTTGCAGCTTTGCAACGTTTCAAACTTCACCGCTATTGGAAAGTTTCATTCCGTACCTGAGAGGAGGCAAAAAGTCGTCAAAAAGCTTCGTCCGTGTTAAATGTGGGCCAGATTTTTTTTTTTTCAATGCTATACGGTGAGGCGCGGTGTGATGAACGATTAACGGTGCAATCAGGACGTTGTACGCAGGTGCATGTTACGCGTTACGTAAGAGGAGCGATGAGTGGCGTGCAACGTTGGCGGGACGGGTATGTCGCATTGATTGTAATTCCGTGGGCGTGCTTTGCGGTGGCTCACGGTGACACGCACCGGCGAGCGAGGGAGAAAGAAAGGGGCACGGTGCAAAGAGAACCGGAGAGGACGATGACGAGGGTCGTGAAACGGTTCGAAATTGATTTTATCGCGCTCGCACGCGAGGACAGAACTCGGCCGCGTTCGCGAATACGCAGTCACTGGTTGGTGGCCTCGCTTCCACTCGTGGTTTCGGTCAGCTGGGGGAGTGAAAAGTGCTCTAGTGACCGCTATTCGTAATTTGGCATCGGCCCCAATGCGTACGGCCCAGATCTGACCAAGCGCTGTAAGACCATGCCCAAGGTTGGCCCGTAGTTGGGCCAGAGGTGGCCTCACATCCCCCCCGCGGCCTCGTCAAGGTGGAGGGAGTGAAAAGTGCTGTGGTGACCGCTATTCGTAATTTGGGATCGGCCCCGATGCGTGCGGCCCAGGTCTGGCCAAGCGCTGTAAGACCTTGCCCAGGTCTGGCGCGAGGTTGGCGCGGAGTTGGGCCAGAGCAACGAAGCCACGCCTTTCCTTAGTCCAAACGCGGTCCAAACCAGCAAAACCACGTGTTTACTTAGGCCAGATCGATGTCTGAGGACGCCGTTCCTCCGCACAAAGGAGGAACTCAACCCCATCACTGCCGTCGTCTGTCTCGAAGCGCAATATACCAGAATTTCGGTTCTATTTGTCGAGCCTGTGTAATCTGTTGTGTAATCAAGGCAACGGGACTCAGACTGAAGCGGCGACGTGAACTGCAATCCACTTTATCAAACGATCTCAACCAGTCCGCTATGAACACACATCGCCAGCGCCTTCGTCCAACACTCTGGGATGACCTGACAGTTTGCCCCGGAAAGATTCAGCGCCGTTGGGCCAAATGGATTAGTTTTCGAAACCCACCGAGCCCCGGTTGGTCGATTCCCGCCTGCCAAGCTCAAAAGATTCCCGCTGGCGTGTTCGGCTCGAGGGAACCCCGCCAGCCAGAAGACCTTCGTCAGGAGCTTCCCGCGGGTTTCCGTTCCTGGATCCTTCGCGATACAATCGAGGTCCCTAGACGGATGCCGGTGCCGCTGTTACCGTCGATGTAACCGCGCAAAGCCAAGCTCTCCCCGAGCTACGCCAGCATGTAAGACTTCATCGACGCGCCTTATCCGCTTCCCGCTAGAACGCAATTAGGACATTCCACATGATCCACGTGTAGGCCCTTACACCATTACATGGCCCGGGCTGTGTGCTCGCCGGTACGCGAATGCCTCGCATGGAAACCAATTCCCCGGCATTCGCGGAGGGAAGGAAGCGGAGGGCCGGGGCTCGCATGCGAGGCTCCGGTAATCCAGGACTTGTCTCCGTAATCCTCCTGGTAGAATTTCGCAAAGAGAACCCGAGAGCGCCGTTCCCCACCGCCTTTTCCCGCCTCACCGGCCCCCCAGTCTCGTCCGGCGCACTCATCGTGGGGCGGACCTAATGGCGGATCCAATGTCGCAAAGAGATTCACCGCGAATGTCGTGCGAGAGCACGTCGCCGGTGTTGAGGTTCAAGGAGCCACAGTCAGCCGGGAATGTCCTGGGGCCCTCGAGTTAACCGGGTACTCGCCGAGTTTACCTCAATCAGTGACCAAGTTACGTGAGCCACTCTCGACGCTTCTGTCTTTCCCTGCACCATCCCAACGGTGATCCACCTCGTCTTGGTCTCGATCACCTTCCCCGTCCTCCTTTCCATCTCCTCCCGCGACCCCCTCATGGTCCGCCGCCGTCACGATGTCCTCCTTCCCACCCGTGGGCTCCTACGAGCTTTCGATAACTTCAGCTCGTGCGAGAGAAGAATCCCCACTGGTGCCGATGCGAGTAACGACAGTTCAAAGTTATCTGGTCAGGAGCTGGCGAAGCTCTTCGTCGGGTACTCTTTGCCATTGGCGGAGTTGTGTGCAGTGGTTGGGCTGATTGGAATGGATTGAAAGACAACGGATGGACTCGTTGGTTTGGCTGTTTCTCACGGAGACGGATGGGGACGGGATTATGTTGATCAAGCCGCGCGTCATTCAGCCGGAGTTTTGATGTGGTTGAAGTACGGAACGTTCGGTGACCAAAAGATTGGGACCACTTTTATCTTTATAAGATCGACTGCTCATACATGCAGGTATGTAGGAAGTGAAGAAAAACCCAACATTTTGGAGGGGAACAGGTGCAAAAAATCATTGCTTGCGAAGGCACCTTCGGACGACTTTTCTTTTCACAGGGTATATTCTTGAGGGTCAACAGAAAATACAGAAAAATATAAACCCTGAAATTTCGGAAGGGAACTAGCCCAAACGATGGCTGGAATGCTGCTCAAGCGTGCATTGGTAGAACAATAAAAATGAGCCGACGGGCCAGTTCCCTTCCGAAATTTCAGCGTTTATATTTTTCTACATTTTCTGTTGAACCTCAAGATTATACCCTGTAAAAAGAAAAGTGGTACAAAGCTTCATTCGCGTAAAATTATTTTTATTTTTCTACCGATGCACGCCTGAGCAGCATTCTAGTCGTCGTTCGAGCCAGTTCCCTTCCGATATTTCAGGGTTTATATTTTTCTATATTTTCTGTTGAACCTCAAGAATATACTCTGTGAAGAGAAAAGTGGTCCGAAGGTTCGTTCGCAAACAATGATTTTTTTTCGCTTCGTGATTCGCCGTTTGTGGGTTCTTCCGGCGCTTTGCACCCGTTCCCCTCCAAAATGTTTTTCTTCATTTCCTATATACCTGCATGTATGAGAAATCGATCTTATAAAGATAAAAGTGGTCCCACACTTTTGGTCACCGAACCTTCCGTGCTTCAACCACATGAGTTTTGTTGGTTGTTGGGGGCATTACATAGGGGACTGGTCGGGACCTTGCCTGGTCCTCTGGGACTTTACCAGGCCCTGATGGATTGCCGGACAGGGGCCACCAGGGAGCATCGCTAATGACGGCGCCTGTTCATCCTGGACCTTCCTACTTCCCTGGGTCCTCTGTATCAGAGGAGCCTAAGAGCTCCTGGAAATGAGCAGGTTTTGGCAGGACGGAAAATGAAAGGAAGTACGAAGCTACGAAGCCTGTCAGTTTGGGTATCTAATTGGTGCGCTCCCCAGTTGTTTTTCTCTAGCCAATGTCAATTTCCTCTCGCGTTATCCGACTGCAGAGTCTCAGAGCAACTCGGATTACACTAAAGTAAGTCTTCAAAGGTATGTTTTCCTTCGGTCGACTCCTGAGTTTCCTGCCTCAGGGGCGCGATTCACCGAGATTCAACTATGAGGAACAGGCATCGCATCTGCCATCGGGACAATGCGCCTCTTTCAATGGCCCCGTCTGCGATGATCTTCCAACGCAATGAACAAACGCCAAAAGGAGGTTGCTGCGTCTAATGAGCCAAAGAGTTCCTCCGGCGCAGTGGAAACTCCTTGGCGTTTCGAACGTCGCTTCGTTCGCCAGTCACTTTTGTCACGGTGGAGGAACACCAAACTCTGACTAGCGTTCTCCGACGTTCTTCTCTGTGAGGGCTTCTCCGCGAGAGGCGGAGGCAAGTACAAATGTCATTTCCGTACCGAAGCAAACGCGGCATGCCACAGCCCGGAAAGCTGGATCTCTCCAAACTCCTCCTCCCATTCGCTCGGTCATTCCGGGCCCGAACAATGGAGTGCCAGCGTCCCGCTGAGGACGAGCGAGCGTTGCCAGCTAACTGGCCGAAACAGAAGACACATCGCGTTAGCGCGAAGAAGACCCGGGAATGAGGGAGGAAAAAAATGGGGTTTGTGCTTGAGGTATAAGGTACTTTGTCACCTAACGTCGGAAAGGCAGTGATGGATACTTTATTGTTTTGAGGTAAAAGAGACCTAACGGAGGTAATGGTTGTTTTCGCATCAAAGCAAGCAGGTCGTGAGCGTGCGGTTGTTTCTGGTCGTCTTTGTTTCCGCATCCAAATAGCCCATGAATGTCGGAGTGGGGGAGGGGGGCGGGGCGAAATGGATCACCCAAGCGATTCTCAACTCCTTTTTGAGACTCGAACCTGCTTCACTCATTTGGCGCGTCTGGATAAACTTTTTTAGGTCTTCAAAACGGGACAAAATGGACCTTCGTTCAGTAATAGTGAAAATCAATACATTTTTATTCTGAAAAATTCAGGACTTAATGCTGTTATTTCATTATTTTATCAATAAGATATGAAAAATAAAAGGGGCATTCCACAACCCGGAAAGGTGGATCTCCAAAATGGCAAAATGGCAAAATGTACGTTCTTGCAATAGTGCCCAAAGTTAATAAATTCGTATTCTTCAAAGTCCATGATTTACAGATTGGATTTTAATGATCTTCAACAAACCAACTTAAGAAAAGGATCAAAACCGACATCCCCGCGATCGTACTAAAAATCAATAAATCGTCTATTCCGAAGAATCCCCGACTCGCCCTTTCGTTTTCCGACAGAACACATAAAAACCGATGTTACGTCCAGCCCCAATTCGCGAGAGTGTAAGGCAGTGCGCAACACTATCGGTTCCTCTTTTCGGGTCAAGGCAGGGCAGCCCTTTACACCGGGGACGGAAACCTCGCCTAGTTACACTATAGCTTTTCAGTTTTCTAGCCGATCGCTGGCTATGACACCTCGGCGCGGTTATTCGATCTTATTTAAACGCGGGTTAAGATTGTAACGAGGAAACAAAGGTTGTAAATACTCACGTTTGTTATTCACACATTAATTGTTTTATTATTATAACACTTTAATGACGTTCCATAAAGCCGGGGTTTATTAAGCTTAAACCGTATTTGAAATCCGAAGAATTTATATACTTTTGAGATCTTTATTTATTATTTAATTGAAGACGCAGCTTCTACTGACTCGCCGTACGAGCTATGAACTCTGGCTTTATCTTGACAGGCGTGTAGCCCGGCGTTGTCCGTACAACGGTTCGATGGTAACTGAACTGATTGATAAAATACACTTGTTTCTTATATACTAATCATCCCTACTCAGCCCTCGGCAATGCGGGGGTTAAAACCACCGACTATGGGGCTTTCAGTGGTAAAATGCTCCAATGAGAGAATTCCCCCTAATCTGCTTTTGGCAGGAGCCTCCCGTGGTCAAACGTGAGTCTTTCATGTATTGATTAAATCTATTTATAACGAGGTGTAAACTTTTATATCAGACAGAGAAAAAAACTTGATTGAATTCTTATTACTGAAATTGAAATTGAAGATGCAGGTTCGTTACACCGACGCGGGGCAAAATGGTCCATCTTGGCCGCGGTACTTGGAAGACCAGACCATCCCAATCAAAACCCGACATAGCCGACCCAAAAATGTCATTCCATCTCCGCCCATTTTGCCCCACCTTCTCCCCCTCGACGCTTTGCCTCCCGACGTTCCATTCTCCGCACTGACGAAGGGTCCCCGATCCGCACGATCTCCGAGCGCACGAGAAAATTCGCCCTCAAAGATGACGATGGCGCGAGGAGTAGCAAACCCGCGCAAAACCATCCGCGGGCTGCCGTGAAGATTAGCGGGGAGGAACGCAGGCCGCGAGTTAAAACGATCGTTAACCTGTCGGTAGTTGCCGGGTTATCACGCGTCGTGGGTTCTTATCGGGAACGGGGGAGCTCGAATAAGGAAGGAAGAGACGCTCCGCTCGCTCCCCGACCCGATCGGCGAAAGACTCCCCGGAGCGATAGCAGTCCTTATCGGGTCGACGTCGCTACCGGGTGGCTCACGTTCGATCCGCCGTTTTACGACGCATAACCCCCCCGAAATTGAAGGCACGGGCGGCTCCGCCAGTCAATTGCGTTATGGCAATTACAAATTAGATATCATCCGGGTCGGCTAACGCGAACCGTTTGCTTCACGACTTTATTGGGCATCATCACGAGACGGATCCGACCCAACGATAAGACCGAATGGCAATCACGAATACCTGGCCCCCCAAGATTTCATCTCTGGATATGTTTCGTGGTACGGAATTCGGTACAGATTAATTTTGCCTCACGGCGGGAAAGGCGAGTATGCGTGTCGCTAATTTACAGACGGGAAACGCTTTTATGGGAACTCTGGAAGAGAGGAGTGGAAAAAAATAGCCGAAAAAAATTATATTAAAGTCGGTTTTGAAGGTTTTTTTTTTTTTTGAAGAAGAAGAAGATATATAAAAAAATTATACTTAAGGAGGTTGGAACGAGTGGTGTTCATTTTGCCTAAATTCGAGAAATTCGGACAAGAATTGCAAACACTTCCCAATGTTATAAAAAACTGAAAAAATTCGTACTTATTATAGGCATTGAAAAGACTAATTAAAAAAAAAAAAAAAAAAAAAACTACAGCTGCCGCGAAAAACAAAACAAGGAAAAGCAATTGGCTGCAGGCTGCCGATCAACACTTATTATCGATGTAAAAAAAAATGTTTTTCATGCCTTCTAATGTACAACAAAATCCCCAAAAAATTTTAAAACGATTGGTCGAGTAGTTGCGTTGGAAAAAAATCCCGAAATTTTTCGTCGTTTTTGACCATTTCTGTGTATGTCGCCCCTTAAAACAGAAATTCGCGAACCTATGCCGCTGGTCCATATTGCCCCACCATGGAGCAATCGCCTGGAGAAATCGTGTTTCGCGCGGCAATCCCTGTTCGCCCGTCGGCGCGACAAGAAAGCGTCGGCGGAGCGTGGAGGAATCGATGCACAGAGAGCGAGGTGACACAAAGACAGACTACGAGGGTCGTACTTTGTCGAGAGAAATGAATTGTCGGGAAATTTCATTGACATCGATATCCCCGACAACCGCCACGACCCGGAAACTTTTCCACGATTTTTCTCGCCACTTTTTTCCCCGCTCAGTTTCATTCCTCCGCACTTCGTTCCTTTCACTTTTGTCTTTTTTTTTTAATGCTAGCTCTGCAATAAATTTTTCTTCACACCCACTCCAGCAAGCAGCGATCACGGCAACTCCTCCCAGATTCCTTATTCACGACCGGCTACGTGTATCTTCATGCGCTAGCGGCTGGAGATATAGACGAGCGAATTTTTATGGTAAAATGGTAAAATGGTAAAATGGTAAAATGGCAAAATGGCAAAATGGCAAAATGGCAAAATGGCAAAATGGCAAAATGGTAAAATGGTAAAATGGAAAAATGGTAAAATGGACTTTCTTGCAATAGTGCTCAAAATTAATAAATTTGTATTCTTCAAAGTCCATGATTTACAGATTGGATTTTAATGATTTTCAACATAACTTAAGAAAAGGACATTTAGAAGTTAAGAAGGCACTTTTTTCCTCGCTCAGTTTCATTCCTCTACACTTCGTTCCTTTCACTGTTGCCTTTTTTTAAAAATGCTAGCTCTGCAATACATTTTTCTTCACACCCACTGCCAGCCAGTAGCGATCACGGCAACTCCTACACCCCGATTCCTTATTCACGACCGGCTACGTGTATCTGCATGATGTAGCGGCTGGAGATATACACGAGCGAATTTTTATCTTTTATTCTCATCCGCCTGAATGCACGGTCGGAAAGTGTGGGCGAGTGAGAAAAAAAAAATATCGCCGTGGAAAGAGAGTCGCGCATGGAGTGCGAAACGCCTCTTGGATGGGGAATTCTCGGAAGAAATCTCCAATTACCACTGTGTCTCTGATACAGCCTCGAGAGAACGGCTATACGTTATCGCGAGATGCGGCGCGGTGTTTCGATGTTGGAATAGCGCTACTGTATCCCAGATGTATATATATATATATATTTATGTATGTATATATAGAGGTCTATGTGTACATAGAGACCTATGTGTATATATTGCCTTCGTTCTGCTGTCTCAGCCTCCCCGTTCTTCCTGGGCGACTTTTTATTGTGTATGCTCCTTGTCACGTTAATCACAAAGCGCGATATCGGGTTACCAGCTTTGATTTAAACATTCTCGGGGGGTGAAATTCCCTGGGGCGTTAATAGGGTATCCATTCGGGTTGATGGAGCATTCTAGGAAAATATCATTCATCGTTGCCGTGATTTCCTCGTGAGGAGAGTGGGGAGTGATAGTGACCAGCCCAGCTGGGAGGCTGGGCTGGGCCGGCTGGGAGTGACGAGAATCTGTCACTAGTGGAAGAGTGGGACCTGCGTGGAATATGGTCGTTTAGGCTCAGGCGTGTAGGAGCTTTGGATCCACGCCTGGGCTCGATTTGTGCCTGGGCCTGAGCTGCAGTAGACCCAGACCTGGGCTTGGTACGTAGTTGGGTTTGAATAGTAAATCCACTACTGGGCATGGTCTACAATTGGAACTGCAACGTAAACTGGGGTTTAGCCCAGGACTGAATCTGAGCCGCCGACGTACGCCTGGGCTTGATCCAGAGCTGAGCCTAACTGTAGTAGAGCCGCACCTGGTCTTTGCCTATACCTGGGTCTGAGTGGTAAATCCACGACTGGGTTTAGGAAATATCAGGAAAATATCATTCATCGTTGCCGTGATTTCCTCGTGAGAAGAGTGGGGAGTGATAGTGACCAGCCCAGCTGGGAGGCGGGGCTGGGCCGGCTGGGAGTGACGAGAATCCGTCACTAGTGGAAGTGTGGGACATGCGTGGAATATGGTTGTTCAGGCTCAGGCTTGTAGCAGCTGTGGATCCACGCCTGGGCTCGATCTGTGCCTGGGCCTCAACTGCAGTAGACTCAGACCTGGGCTTGGCACGTAGTTGGGTTTGAATAGTAAATCCACTACTGGGTGTGGTCTACAATTAGAACTGCGATGTGTACCCACGCCGGGGTTTAACCCAGGACTGAGTCTGAGCTGAAAATTCAGGCCTGGGCTTGTTCCATGCCTGGGTCTGACCCGTGAATCTACGCTTGAGCTTATCCTAGGTTTGGTCCAGACGTGGGTGAGACATGCAGCCATTCCTGTCCCCTCGGTGTTTAGCCCATTTCTAGGCCAGTACTGGACCACTACTATGCTTGGCCCAGGGTTTAGCCTGGAACGGAGTCTAAGATACAGACCCACGCCCTGGCTTGGCCCATGCCTGTGCCTGAGCCGTAAACCCACCCTTCAGCTTGGCCCACGCCTGGGCGAGCGCAGGAAACTCACGCGTAGGCCCGGTCCAGACGTGGGCGAGAACTGCGCCCTCACACCTATGTTTAGCCCATTCCTGGGGCCAGTACTGGGCTGTCAACGGTTAGCCCAATAGCCCACCTGGGTACCTATTCTATATAGGCAAAATGTCAACTTTACAGTTTCTCAAAATCCAAAATCCAAAATCCAAAATCCAAAATCCAAAATCTAAAATCTAAAATCTAAAATCTAAAATCTAAAATCCAAATTCCAAAATCCAAAATCTAAAATCCAAAATCTAAAATTCACAATCTAAAATGCAAAATCTAAAATGCAAAATCTAAAATCCAAAATCTAAAAACCACAATCCAAAATCCAAAATCCAAAATCCAAAATCTAAAAACCAAAATCTAAAATCCAAAATCTAAAATAATTTTAATGGGCTTAGCCAACACAGCCTTTTTGCTAAGCGACCTTTTTAAAAGATTCCCGACGAAAAAAAAATCCCTCAGAAAACGGTGCCTTTACGGACGTCGGTTCGACGCTACCCAAGAAGCGGTCTCGAGGCATAGAGAACTCGGTAAAATATATTCCGAAATATATCTCGGTACATTCGCGAGGATTGAACGAGGGAGCCCGATAGCGGTGAGATTTCGATAGAAATACACGACACGAAAAGGCGAATCAATCGATGCTCTGCCCCGAAGCCGCGACTACGGTCGCTCCCGATCTGACTCGCGTGGAAAAATTTAAAAATCCACAGAGCCTGTGTGACTTTCGGGTAGAAAAATATATACGGATCTCTTCCCCCGTACGACGGTCTACCTCGCTAACGGATAATCAGCATAAATCTGTCAAGAGGATAAACAGAGACCGACGACGAAATATTCGTATCGCTCCACCGAACGAAGATTCTATCCATGATTTATTTACACACTCAATCCATTTGATCTAGTCGATAAATTTTTTTAAATCTTTTTTTTTATGTATAATATGGGGCATTCCATACCGATTCGACCTACGGCGAACCCTCGACCTCTTCAATTCGGTTGGTAATTTTTTATAATATTGTTCTAACTCTAGAAATCACTCCAATTTTTTTTTTCTTTTAATTTGCATTAATTACAATCTTTCAAAGTGAACATATTTTTAGCCCAAATGAAAAAATCTGACGAAATTCTCAAAAATCATGTATCAGATATGAAAATTTTCAAGCCTAGAGCGAAAGAGGTATTGCATCAGCTTCTATTTTTTTATTATTTAAAATTATTAAAAATTATATTTAAAAAAATAGAAGCTAATGCGATACCACTTTCGCTCTAGGCTTAAAAATGTTCATATCTGATACATGATTTTAGAGAAGAAAACAATATGTTCACTTAAAAAAAGAAAGCAAAGCTCAACAAACATCCCGAAGCAAACGTTTTACCATTCCGGGTTTAGGCTTAAAAATGTTCATATCTAATACAGGATTTTTCAGAATTTTTTCAAAATTATTAATTCCGCATAAAAATATGTTCACTTTGAAAAATTGTAATTAATGCGAATTAAAAAAAAAATATTTGTAATGATTTTTAGAGTTAGAGCTATATTGAGCTCAACAACAAGATTTTTCAGAATTTTTAATTCCGGCTAAAAATATGTTCTCTTTGAAAAATTGTAATTAATGCAAATAAAAAAAAAATATTTGGAATGAGTAGTAGTAAAAGTATTTATTGACAATATTTAACAATCTTTGGTTGCTCATACATTTCTAAAATTAATTGCATATAATACTGCTATTGCTATTGCCAATAGGCCATCGACCTAAGTCCTTCAGCCCAAATTTGGAATGATTTTTACAGTCACAACTATATTCAGTTCAGGCTTAAAAAATGTCATATCTAATACAGGATTTTTCAGAAATTTTAATTCCGGCTAAAAATATATTCACTTTGAAAAATGGTAATTAATTAAAAAAAAAAAAAAAAAAATCAAAAAAATGTGTAGTGATTTTTAGAGTTAGAACAATATTATAAAAAATTACCAATCGAATTGAAGAGGTCTTGGGTCCGTCGTGGGTCGAATCGGTAAGGAATGCCCCATACACGACAGGTATGAGTTTTAATATTTTTCCAGTGAAACAAGACTGGACCGCGAGGCGAAAGTGTGTGATTAATCGCTCGAAGGATCCGCCGTCAGGAAAGTCGAGGTTTATCGGGCGAGATAATCTGCCGGCATACTTAGTTCCCTAATTAGGACTCGGGAGAGCAATTATTCGAGACCCCTCGGACGCACCGAGCAAGGCCTACGGCGACGTGACGTTTAAACGCCTCTTTTTTTTTCACGGCTCACGAATACCGAACAATTCTTTTTTAATTTATCCTCGAGCGTCCGGAGAGATTGCGGGCTCGTTTGAGGACTCTTCGAGGCGGGCATGGCGCGTGGCACAAAGAAAGGTAAACAGATGTGCCATCGCGATGGGGCAATTAATTATTTTAAGGGTCTCTTGTGGCTCACAGGCCGCACCTTGCGCCGTCGGTAACGTAAAACTGTAATTAATTTTCTCGACGGTTCCTCGTCGTTTCCGGTGGGTGGAAAAAATTTGAGAATTTAGGGGACATCGAGTGAACAATGTTCTAACTGTTTGCCCTCGAACGAATATCGTCGGTACTGTTTAAATAAAATAGTTATGGCAGTACTAGTACAATGACTGACGTCGCCTAAGTTCGAGAGAAAAAATACAAAGATTACAAACACCTCTCGATGAGAAAAAAATCTGAAAAAATTCTAGCATATAAAAGGTGCTGAAAAGATTGTTTGTGCATTATAATAATTTCAGAATGTTCGTAACAAATTACTGAAAAAAAAAATTGTGCTACAAATTACCCGGCAACCAAATTTTTTTTATCACGAAATTGATTTGTTAATTTTTCTGAATACATATGAATTTTTTCAGAATTTTATCTAATACTTGAAAATTACGATTTTCAAAAAATTTTAACATAAAGGAAACGAATAACATTTTGGGATCATTGTTATGGACGAACAATCTTATCAGCATCTTCCATAAGCTTGATTTTTTTCAGATTTT
>JAPYZC010007922.1:0-13564 GCA_030522665.1 Ichneumoninae sp. A BG-2022a
AGTGGAAAAATTCAAGTAGACTCAAAATTCACTTATGGGATTGGCTATTGACTACAAAGTTTCGAATTAACTAGAATTTTGCCACTAGTTCAGATTCGTCTCAGTCTGTTCTCAGTCGCGCTGGAAACTCAGTAAACAAGACATTACCGAGTTTCCACCGTGAGTGAGATTGGGCCGAGATTTACTCTGGACTAGTGGAAAAATTCAAGTAGACTCAAAATTCACGTATGGGATTGACTGTTGACTACAAACTTTCGAATTAACTAGAATTTTGCCACTTGTTCAGATTCGTTTCAGTCTGTTCTCAGTCCCGCTGGAAACTCAGTAAACAAGACATGTACCAAGTTTTCACCGTGAGTGAGATTGGGCCGAGATTTACTGGACTAGTGGAAAAATTCAAGTAGAATCAAAATTCACTTATGGGATCGGCTGTTGACTAAAAAGTTTCGAATTAACTAGAATCTTGCCACTAGTTCAGACTCGTTTCAGTCTGTTCTCAGTCCCGCTGGAAACTCAGTAAACAAGACATTACCGAGTTTCTACCGTGAGTGAGATTAGGCCGAGATTTACTTTGGAGTAGTGGAAAAATTCAAGCAGACTCAAAATTCACTTATGGGATTGGCTGTTGACTAAAAAGTTTCGAATTAACAAAAATTTTGTCACTAGTTCAGAGTGGTTTCAGTCCGTTCTCAGTCCCGCTGGAAACTCAGTAAACAAGACACGGGCATTTGACTCAGTGGCCTGAAGTGGTCTGCACTTGTGTTGACTCGTCGAGTGTTCAGTGGTTGGGTGTTAAATTGGTAGTGTGTGCTCTCCCTCGGTTTTGATTGGACTTAGTGTACAGCCTGTTCACGATCATGCGTTTGCACGCCAACATTCACCGTTTAGTCTTCGTGTCGACAATTACCGACTTTCCACCGTGAGTGAGACCGGGCTGAGCTTCACTCTAAACTGGTGCAAAAATTCTAGTAGACTTAAAATTCACTTATGGGATCGGCTGTTGACTAGAAAGGTTCGAATCAACTAGAATCTTGCCACCAGTTCAGACTTGTTCCAGTCCGTTCTCAGTCCCGATGCAAACTTAGTATTTTTCTGTGTCCACCTGACATACCGCCGAATTCCCCAAGTGAACTTTCCCGAGCGAAGTTTGTGCGATGAAGAACACAACCGTTGTACCTTTATTTTTTATTTTTTTTTATTTATTAGTTTCCGGGATAAACCCTTTTACTGCATACAATATTGAAAATACATCAGAAAATTGGTAAAGTATAAAAGTATCTCTACAATTTGAATAATATCACCAAACTCAATATCACCTAAACTTTACGAAGTTTAGTCTCGTGCAGATATCTTCAGGCTAATGATTATTCGCGTTACCGAGCGCCGCGCGTGCTCGACCGGGTCGGTCGAGTGCGATTTGTTTTCCACTCTGGCAAGGGTAACACAGAGGCCTCGACCTGCGTTCAACTGGTGTATCGCAAGATCCACCGCTCGGAGCTTCCAACGCCTTTACGGAATCTCATGACACCCCGGCGGCGATTCGACAAACCTTAAATATTTTATTAACGATATGTCTTTCGAAGCGACGATCACGTCCGAGTTTTGCCTCGCTCCACCAGGACTGCGGCTGCGGGGCGCGTTAACCGGCAAGGAAGATTGCGCGTTTTTATATATATATATATATATATATATATTACGACTATAATATTATATAGACGACGGATGTTCGATAGATGCGCTCCGGCTGGAGATTCAGATTACGACCGGATCCGCATCGGTATTGCGTTGACGCAATATATTTAATATTTTCTTTTTTGTTTTTTTTTTTTTGTTTTTTCGTTCTGCACACTCTATGTCAGCCGTGCTGATCGTCGGGCTGTGACAGAATTACGCGAAAAAAACAACGCAGGGAAAGTTATTGTAAAGTTTGTCGATCTTTGTTTCTTTCTTCTTCCCTCTTGTACGTGTTTATTAACGGTTTGTTCGCGTGTTCCCCACTGCGCATCGATGTGCTCTCCCCCCTGTTCTTCCGGTATATTTGTACCCCTCTTAGTATTACACGGCCAGTCACAGGTGCTTCCGATTTGGTGTTTTTTCGTTTTTGTAACGTGACTCTTTTTTAGCACGCTCGTTTTTTTTTTTTTTTTTTTTTTTTATTTTTTTTTTTGTTTTTTTTTGTCCGGACGAACGTCCTATATAGCACGAGATATTTCGAAAACACTTTAGAAATATTTTCAATATTTCAAATATTACGAAATACTTTGAAATAATGTCGTTTTGAAGTATTTTATCAAAATATTCCAACGAAAGAATTCTTAAATATTTCAGAAATATACTTAATCTTCCAATACAGGTGAAAAATATTTTGAAAATGAATATTAGTAGGTGGGCAGTGAACTTTTGACGGTTTTAAAAAATTTTACAAATACTTTTTAATGTTGGTAAAATATTTACTAGACATTGGTATGTCGCCAACATGCAAATGTCTTAAAAACATTTTTGCGAAATATTTCTGAAACATTTCAATGTAAGATTTATGAGCGGACAAAAAAAATATTTTTGAAACATTTACAAAATATGTCTTCATACTATGCGAGTAATGTGATCTATTTAGATGACTTTTTCATATCCGTGCGCATGCGCGCAATCATGCTATAATAACGAAAAATGGCGAATCAAAAGGACATCTGAGATGCTTTCGATTGGGCGATTTTCGTTACTATAACATAACTGCGCATGCGCACGGTCGCTATCTGAGGTATTTTCGATTTTGCGTTTTTAGTTATTATAACACAAGTGCGCGTACGCATGGTCGTTTCCTGATACGAATTCTTACCAAAAAACGACACTGCGCATGCGCAGTCCCGTTATAATAACGAAAAAAGCTAAATCAAAAGCACCTCTGGTACGAATTCTTACGAAAAAACGACCGTGCGCATGCGCAGTCATGTTACTACAACGAAAAAGGCCAAATCGACAGCACTATTTATCACAGAGAACGATGCGCAATTCCTGTTGCGCGTCGTGAATGTGCCTTTTCAATAAAATCTCGTACAAAAAATAATAATAATAATAATAATTCTGTAAAGTGAACTAAAGTAGGTCGCGTAGAAAATAATAGTCGAGTCGATTGGCGTGGGAAGATCGCACTCGTCGACTCGGAGCGAACTAACAATCAAAAGGATCGAAAAAAAACTTGCTTGATCGTCACAAATCTGTATTTTGTACATCAATAATTCTTAACGACCGACTAACTTGTAAATCTTGTACGACTGGACCTAGCGATCTTGTTAAGACAAAAGAAAAAACTTTTATTACAGGCTGCA
Source organism: Ichneumoninae sp. A BG-2022a (assembly GCA_030522665.1). Lineage (NCBI taxonomy): Eukaryota > Metazoa > Arthropoda > Insecta > Hymenoptera > Ichneumonidae > Ichneumoninae sp. A BG-2022a. Next base: position 3,327 of record JAPYZC010007922.1, read on the forward strand.
TATACAGCATACTTTATCTGTACTGTAATAATCATGTTAAGTTTTATCGTCATTGTGTATTCTCTTTATAGTCTATTTATCCAATAAAGCCGAGGAGTATATGAGAAAAAAAAGACAAAAAAGATAGCGGTCGCAAGTGGTTTTATGTATTGCTACCTCTGCTTCTAATATGTACGTATTAAGCACGAAGTTACTAATTGGTCATTGTCGGAACGAGCAACAGCACACTGCATAAACATCTAAGACGCATGCCCGATTTTTTACCGACGAAGAATTTCATAAAAACAATTTTCAACATTTTTTTCTAATTATTTTTAAAATTATCAAATTAAAAAAAAAATGATTATCTAAACTCTATAGCACATACGTTTTGTGTGTGTACGCGTGTGTGCGTTAGGCGAGCATACCGATCAACGACGCGCGCAGATGTACGAAAAAGTGCGATGTGCCGCAGTCTGCGGTAATTGTCTTTATTGGCGGTGGTCCAGGCGTCGAGCGAATCAGCGCGCACGGATGCATTGACTACGCCGCGAATGGTCATCCTGAAAAAAGAAACAAAAAAAACTACACATCGGAGTTTACACGACAGATGGCGTAGCGCGACCGACGGTAGCGAGAGAATAGTCGGACGAGTAATGGAAGGTGCTGTCGGTTTCGTATAATCGGAATGGTGACCGTGATTGTTGTGTGTGCAGGTGTATCGGAGAACCTGTCGTGGAAAGAGTCGTCGATGCCGCCGGATTCGTCGAGCAGCGAGACGGGCAAGGAAACGCCACCGGAAACAATAAAATTCATCGTCGGCGAGGGAAACGAGCCGGAGAGCGCCGCGAGCGCCCCCACGCGGGAGAAACCGTCGCCGAGGGAGAGGCTAGAAAGGGCGCCGATTCCCCCGAGAGTGCCGAGTCCGGGCATGGTAAGATCGCACAGCCAAGAAACGAACATGCTCTTCGGCGAAGACAGACAGGGCGCCTCCTCATCATTCCTACCGAAGACTTCCTACTCGGACAACAGTCTGGGCGACGCCTCTGAGCGGTCGATGAGCCGGTTCTCGAGCCTGCGCAAGCATCAGCCTCCCAAGGAGTTACCGACCGTCGCGTCGGTCGACGACGAGACCCTCTCCACTGACTCAAACTCGACGGCCGACAACGACGAGATAAAACGACGACGCAGGAAGCTCCACTTTCCGGCCTTTCGAAAGAACAAGACAAAACTCACCAATCCAACGACGTAACGCAACGGTCACCGAACTTTCTGACGTCCACTTGGGGAGCTACGGCTCTGGGCGTTTGGTTCTCTGACGACGCGCAGCGCCGAAAAAACCCCTGTTCGCTATGCGCGCGATCTGCACTCCTCGCGGACCAACCAACCATAAAACTTTGGGTTGTTTTCTGACAATCCTCTCCGACTCAACCAGTCGATTGGCGTGCCAAAGCGACTCTGATTGCAACCGATTCCGGAGGAAGCTAACCATTATAGAATACTAACCATTATGTGTTGGTTACTCTATCGGTACCTGCGACCACCGTTCGACCACGAATACACTCGTCTAATTGTGCCTAAAATCAACCACAAAATTATTGCATGACCGAACGATTGTAGCGCCATCGCCACGAAACAAACTGCTGCTTAAACCGTAATTCGGGCAAAGAGGTCTTGACTATTCCGACCGCAAATCAAGTTCAATTTCGATTAGCCGAGGATCTTGCTAGTTCAGCTCGAGGCGGTGACGCTGCATTCGGTCGAATTCGCCATCGTTTCGCGGTGGATTTCAGGCGCAGACGGTTGTATTTATAGTCGAAATGCTGTCGATGATCCCGAGAGGGTACAAAGTTGGTTTACAGTTGGACTTTCCCAAAGCAACCCAATTTCCAACTTTATGTCGAGAGCACCGACAGCTCTCGCCTCAGGCTTGGAAATCGGACCTTTTCAGGAAAATTCAACCGTAAGCCAAATACGCATCCGACACACATAACGGTTGGTATTACGGTTCGTTTGTGGTGATTGGAATAAGAGTTGGTTTGATGCACAAATCAGCCGGTTGGTTTTCAGGTTGGTCAGAACGCGAGGGCCGAGCTCGCCGGATGAGTGCGTAAAGCGTATTCGCAGTGCGCGCGACCTACGCAAGCTCGTCGGATGAGAGTGTTTTGCCCATACATGCAAAGAGCCGGGTGTGCAAGTTGGAACTAAGGTGGCCGGTAGATGGCGCTGATAGAACTCATGTACACGGCAATGCACGCTCAGCCGGTAGCGCTGCGTGAGTCACGCGCATAGCGAATGACGCGCAGGGCCGGGTGTGTGCAAGTTGGGACCGAGTCGGCCGGTAGGTGGCGCTGATGGAGTGCACGCTCAGCCGGAGGCTCCTCGCAAGTCACGCGCATAGCGAACAGTCCTGTCGTGCCGATTCGATGCCTTCTCGTCGTTCAGTCCCGTCCTTCGGGTCTGCGACGCAAATAATTGGGGCTTTCCTTCTACCCGTGAAAACGATCACCTCATAACGACGGATCGATTTGATTGGTCGACTCTGTCAGAGAACGAACCAATCAAATCCTTCCGTCATTTTAACGTACCCATTTTCACGGCTCGATGTAAAGCGCCAAATAAAATATGTACCTCCCACAAACGTAGCATTGACTGGGTGAGGTTCAGTAGGGTAGGAGGTGTTTGTAAAACGAATAGTGCTCAAGGGAACGCGCACAACGGGGAGCACTTGGTTACTTAGATAGCGACGTTGTTAATCACACACTGTTCGATCGATGACGAATCTCGGGATCGGATGGGGAATGAATCGTCATCGATTCGACATGGCGTTCGCGACACGGAGGTTTTTTTTCTAAGCCCGCCGGACTACGGTCGTTATAATTATTATATACAACGTATGTATAGTTATAATTCATGCAAGAGGAAAGTTTCTCAGGTTATGCCGTGTTTTCATTGCGCGTGTAATTGTAAAGAATGAAGAAAAACGAAATATCGAATTTAATCGATTCTCGAGTGGGCGCGGGTATGTTCAGGGACTCACCGCAACGCCCCGGGCTGAATAATCGCTGTATCGGGGACGTAATTGTTTTGCCCGATCGTCGAGCGGTTGTTTGTCCGGTGATGTCACACGCGGCGGCGCGCTCTCTCGGATCGATACGTTGTTATATACATAGCGATTTGATGATTATAGTATGAATGCCCGATACCCGTATCGTCGAACTAGTGTAACGGATACAGTAATTTAATTTAGCTTAGAGAAATCCGAGATCGATACGACAAAGTTCGTCCCGAGGGAGCCCCGAAAACTCTTGGGCAACGAATTTCGTTTTGTCGACGAGTTTAAATGTATATAACATACAATGTATTCCGATAAATCCCTACGAAACTTCGAGTACAGTGAAAACACGTTGTTTCTTTCGATTACAAAAAAAAAAGTTCAACGCTCGTAAATTGTCTTCCCTGTAACGCGAACGACGATTATTTTTAAAAGAAATTATAAGTAATTATTAATTGTAATAAATTAAACGGTAAGAGCAACCGATGTCCACGACCCATTCAGAATTAATAATAACGAGACAATTATTATGTTGTTGTTGTTGTTGTTTTTTTTTCTCACTTCGTTTTCTTTATTTCCAATGGAAAATTGCTCCAACGAATGCGTCTAAAATATTCCTATATATATCTCTCGTCGCACATCCGGAGAACGAGGTGAACGTATAGCTTCCGTATGATCACAAAGTTATCGTTGCAAGTACTTTGGACGTTACGATAAATCGAATATTGCGCCGCGATGTAACAAAGGGTGATAATAATTAATAACTTTCTCTATACAGTTTTTCTTTTCCTTTTTTTTGTCACCGTCACCATATTGTACATACCTACGATCGCGTGAGATTTAAATATCATCAGAGTCTAAAAAGAAGGTAAATGACAAGATTGGTGCCCGCGCATGGTACAGGCGCAATTTCGTAGAGGTACCGAGACCTGAGGTGTTTTCGATTTGGCGTTTTTAATCATTGTAACTTGACTGCGCATGCGCACGGTCGTTTTTTGGCACGAATTCTTACCAATTCTCACCAAACCTAGTAGGAATTCTTACGAAGTCTGGTACCAATTCTTACAAAAAAAACGATCGTACGCATGCGCAGTCAAGTTATAATAATGAAAGACGTGACTGCGCATGCGCACGGTCGTTTTATGGTACGGATTCTCACCGAATATTCTACGAGTTCTCACTGAATATTCTACGAATTATTACTAACAAAACTACTGTGCGCATACGCAGTCAAGTTATAATAACGAAAACGTGGCTGCGCATGCGCACGGTCGTTTTCTGGTACCAATTGTTACCAAAAGAAGACCAACCGCGCGCATGCGCAGTAACGTTACAATAACGAAAAACGCAAAATCATTGAGCACCCCTGTAAGACTAAGCGGATACGCCGAAAAGTATACACGTTCGAATTCGTGTTAGAATCTAAGCGCAACATGACTCTGGCAGAGCATAGGCAGTGAATTTGTACATGCGTATGGCTCGTTTAATGACCCGCACAGAGGTATTTCGCTGTCGGATTGCTACAGGCTAAAATCGTACAAAAGTATCCTCAACGATCACAATTAAAATTTCAATATATCCCGTAGTTCGTCGGTGTTCACTGTAGCGTTACGCAGAGAGGAAACAATGTGCTTTACAACATTTCGCACGATGGCCTATCCGCGAGCGTAATTTCTCATCACGATTGACGCACACACATCTCTCAGTACAACCTACGTATGTATGTGTATTATATATTCGATACCATTTTTTTAGATCTATAGCACTGTTGATTTTGTTTTTCAATCGATTAATCATCTCGTAACTCGTAGCGCAGCATTTTGAAGCCGCAAATATATATATATATTTTTTTTTATCTCACGTTAAAAAGTAACAAATTAACAAAAGTCTCTAACAGCGATAGAGCGATGCACCCACATAGCACGGAAATATTTTTTTGAAATATTGCAAATGTTTTACCAATATATTAGAAAATATTTGTGAAATGACTTAAAAACATTTTGAAAATATATTTTTGTCCGCTCATAAATCATGTATGAAAATATTTCCGAAATGTTTTTGAAGCATTTCAGCAAAACGTCAAAGATTGCGTCACCAGTACAATTTGCAACACCCGCATGAACATAGAAACGATCGTAGAAATATTTCAGTGAAACGTAACATTAAAAACATTTTCAAATTTACATCACTGTGTTTCGGAAGTGTTCACAGATTAAGTAATTTAAGATTACAACAATTTAAGATTAAGTTTCTGAAATATTTGAGAAACGTTTCATTGGAATACTCCGACAGAATATATTTCAAAATATTATTCTCATATATTTCAGAAATATTTCGTGAGATTTGAAAGATTGAAAATATTTCTAAAGTGATAAAAAAATATTGCGTGCTACATGGGCAGTAACGAGGGACGGCGATGACTCGCGCAGTAGTCACTGCCATCGACATTGAGCATCGAAAACATGGATATATATTAATGACGATATATAATATTTCGATATTTATGTATAAATACATTTTTTTTAAATCTAAAGAGCATGTCGCTTCGTTGTCTGGCGTGTCGTTTTATGAGGGCGAGGGGGAGGGGGGGGGGGGAGATCGTCACTAAGGTAAGCTTGGGTCGCCCCGGGGTCAACCGAGGTCACGGGTTCGCGTTAAATATAGCAACAGCTGTTAACTAACCCAAATTTTGTGCGATGTGATTTTTAAAAAATGGCAGTAGTAAAATCCTTTGGAATGCTCTTGATCGGATACACACGTACGCGAACGATACATAGTTATTTTAATTTTAATTTTATTATCATACACACAAGATTACGCGTTTTGTAATGCTACGTCGATTAATACGCGCGGTCAGTCTTATAATTGAGAGCAATACTATGGCGATTCGGGTAAATAATAAATCGGGGAGGATAAGTTGGCGGTGTATGCCCTTTGATCAACGAAAGTTGTTATGGCGATCGTAGAAAAATAGTACAAGGAGTCGATGAATATAAATGTTATTGGCAAGGGGGTGAAGGGAGGGGGGCCTGTACTTATACAGAATCCGATTTGACAGTCGTATCCTGAGGACTTTGGGAAGTCGTACGTCACCGTTTATAGTTTCGTCGGGACTTGGACCTCTTTGAGAATGTTCTCTTCGAGAACATGCAAAATACCGCGGTCGGTAACGAAATCTTCATGAATTTTTCGGTCGGTAACGAAATCTGTTCATGAATTTTTTCGGTCGGTAACGAAATCTGTTCATGAATTTTTTTGTAACTTTTTTGTAAGAATTGAATTTGGCAGTCATCCAGAGGACTTTGCGAAGTCGTACGTCACCGTTTATAGTTTCGTCGGGACTTGGACCTCTTTGAGAATGTTCTCTTCGAGAACATGCAAAATACCGCGGTCGGTAACGAAATCATCTGTTCATGGATTTTTTCGGTCGGTAACGAAATCTGTTCATGAATTTTTTTGTAACTTTTTTGTAAGAATTGAATTTGACAGTCATCCAGAGGACTTCGCGATGTCGTACGTCACCATTTATAATGTCTTCGGGACTTGAACCTCTTTTAGGACATGCAAAATACCGCGGTCGGTAACGAAATTTGTAATTACTTTTTTTGTAACTTTTTTGTAATAATTGAATTTGTGTCATCCAGAGGAATTCGCGAAGTCGTGTGCGTCACCATTCATAATTTCTTCGAGACTTGAACCTCTTTGGGAATATGCAAAATACCGCGGTCGGTAACGAAATCTGTTAATTAATTTTTTGTAACTTTTTTGTAAGAATTGAATTTGACAATCTTCCAGAGGACTTCGCGAAGTCGTACGTCACCATTGACAATTTCTTAGGGACTTGGACCTCTTTAAGAACATGCAAAATACCGTGGTCGGTAACGAAATCTGTTATTAATTTTTAGTTACTTTTTTCTAAGAATTGAAATTGGCAGTCAACTTGAGGAATTCGCGAAGTCGTACGTCACCATGTATAATTTGTTCGCGTCTTGGACCTCTTTAAGAACATGTGAAATGGCGCCCTCGGTAACGAAATCTGTAATTACTTTTTTGTAACTTTTTTCTAAGAATTGAATTTGGCAGTTATCCTGAAGACTTCGCGATGTCATACGTCACCATCTATAATTTTTTCGGGACTTGGACCTCTTTGAGAACATGTGAAATGCCGCGGTCGGTAACGAAATCTGTAATTACATATTTCTATCTTTTTTTTTAAGAATTAAATTTGACGTTTTCCAGCAGCCTCAAAAAGAATAGCAGTACAGCTTTTGTTACCGACTGCGGTACGACACTTGGCAGTATATCAAATGCACACCGCGAACGTGTACACAGCGCCAAAAACTGTAGTAAACTTTTTTCACCGCTAATGGCAAGCACGGTCAAAAGAAAAGTCTCATCGAATGCCGACACGATTTCCCCTCTCAATGAGGGAAGAAAGTTTATTACAGTTTTCATTGCCGACCGCGGAACTTAACCCTTTATAAGTCACACCTCTATCCCCACCCTTAGGCGCTACCCTACACACACAGCACCGAAATATTTTTGAAAGGTTTCAAAAATATTTGTCATAATATTGAAACATATTTTACCAATATTAAAGAACTTTAGTGAAAAGTTAAAACATTTTGAAAATATTTGTCCTCATAAATCTTACATTGAAACATTTTCCAAATGTTTTAAAAACGTTTCAGCGAAATTTCAAAGATTGCGTCACCAGTCCAATTTGCATCTGCACACCCGCATAAACACGTAAACAATCGTAGAAATATTTCGGTGAAACATGAAATAAAAAAAAATTCAAATTTCCTCACTGTATTCCACAAGTCTCGAAAGATCAAGTATGTTTCCCAAAACATGTTCCAGTACGCTTTCGGGCAGTGTGACTTACAAAGGCTTAACCCTCGAGTCTTGATCGAGACGCGGTACCCTAACGGAACTGAGGTGACCATCGGCAGACTTCAACAGACTAATGCACAATGTTCAAAATTGTAACTTTCTATAGACTCATAGATAACCTTTATTTCGGCGTCGTTTTTCCGTAACCCTTGCAACCATCGTTGCATAGTCTATTTGATTTTTAGTTGCATGCGGATTACTCGAGTCCATCAAAACAAAGTTGCTTAAAGGTTAAAAGTTTGAACAAAGCGATCAGTCTCATTTCAGTATACCCGGAGTCTCGTCATAGTCATTGCAACTCGTGGACGCGTGTCAACCCGTGTCTAGTCAACCCGAGTGCGACTGCGACTACGATGCAAGCCCGAATCCGTGGTTGCACCAGTTCCACTAGGGTAATGCCTGCTCCGTGCACATCGCAGTCACTACGACTCCGTCGCTAAAACTCAGCTCGGCGAGAGGTTCTCGTTAGAATTGTCGTCGTCCTGCTGTTCGCTCATTTCCGCCGCGGACGGTATGGTGGCGAGCAATCTAACGGCGAGTCTCGAGGGCGATCCGGGAGGTTCGGGTTCTTGGATGGCGAGTTGCCTGGTGAGTCTCGGTTTGGGCCTCACGGGCCTGGGGGTGGTGCGGGCGCTGGTGTCGAGGGACGCGCTCGACCTGGAGATGCGCCAGGTGCTCGTGCTGGCGGTGGTCGCCGAGCCGGAGGAGTCGTTTCGCGACGAGCTGAGGTTCGAGTCCTGCGAGGGTTTCCTCGTGATAATCCAGGACGACGCTCGCCTCTTGGGGTCGAGTAGCCTCAAAGGGATTCCGCAGTGATGAGCCTGTCGCCAGGAGTCCGAGCGCGACGACGAGAAGTTCTCGCTCGAGGAAACCGAGGAGGCGCGTTTGTGCTGCTTCTGTTGGATCTCGGCGATCTGATAGGCGTACTGGTCGCTGCGATTGTGCCTCTGCCTCTGGTGCTGGGCGCAGGGCCAGAGCAGTCTGGCGCCCCACCAGCCGTTCGGACAGTTGTCGAGCTCGCCCGCCCGGGTGACGGTCTCGTTTCTTATGAGTCTGGTGTTGCACGTGCAGCTCGCGGCGCCGCCGCCTCCCCCGGCGACGGGGAGGCCCTCGTTTCCGTCGAGGCCGACGCAACCGCCGACGGCGACTCCGACGATGGGGTTGTTGTCGCGCGACGACCTGTCGACGAGGCTGTTGGTATTCGCCGGTGTCTGACGATTGCTGAAGTTCGAGCTGTGCCTGCACCTGCCGATTCCCCGGGTCACCCGGGACTCCTCGATGGCCTTGCAGATCAGGACGCAGTCCTTCTTGAACTGCTTGGTCAGTATGGCGTAGAGAAAGGGGTTGCAGCAGGAGTTCAGCGGCAGAACGAAGACCGCGAATACCTTAGCCTGCTCGAGGGAGACCAGCTGAAGGCCGAAGGTCGCCGTCAGCGAGAAGAAGGCTATGGGCGACCAGCAGAGAAAATCCGTGAAGACCAGCAGCGCCATTCGCTTCGCTATCCTCGAGTCGTTCGAGTTCCAGGCCTGGGAGCCTCTTATGGCGCAGTACATCTTCAGGTAACAGCCCATCAGTATGAGAAAGGCGACGCCGTTGATCACCATGAGGAAGACGACGTAACTCAGCGACGCGGTGCCGCTCGTCTCGAACGGGAGGCATATGGCGAATTTTCGGTAATCCGATACACCGAACAGCGGCAGTGTCGCCATCGACACCGCGAACAACCAGCCGATGCTCATTATGTAACCGGCGTGTTTCAGCGAGAGCCTCTTGTTGAGATGCATCGCGTGGGTTATCGCGTAGTTTCGCTCCAGTGTTATGACGGCCAGGGTGTAGACGCTGAGCTCCGAGCTGAGCACCCCGAGGAAACCGGCGAGCTGGCAACCCGCCGACATCTGCCAGGGGATCGCGTACTTTCGGAACTCACCGAGGGTCGACGCGTCGATGACCGCCAGTAGACCTGGAATCAAATCGAATGGACGGAAATTAGTTAAAGGGACACATCTGGTGGTTCGTAGTAATTAGTTGAGGAGGTTGGAGCGAGTGGTGTTCATTCCGCCTAAATTCGAGAAATTCGGACAAGAATTGCAAACACTTCCCAATGTTATAAAAATCTGAAAAAATTCATACTTATTATAGGCATTGGAAAGACTAATTTTACATAATAATAATTTCAGAATGTTATTAACAAATTGTTGAAAAAAAAATGGTTCATCAAAATATGTGGTAACTCAACTTTTTTTTTTTATGAAAATGATTCGTTCACTTTTCGGAATACGTATGAATTTTTTCAGATTTTTATCTTTAT
>JAPYZC010007923.1:0-12342 GCA_030522665.1 Ichneumoninae sp. A BG-2022a
AAAAAAAAAAAAAAAAAAAAAAAAAAAAAAAAAAAAAAAAAAAAAATGACAATATTCATACATCGGTAATCAATATATAATGTGTATGAATATACAACAATATAGCAGCGACAGATTTCTTGTTTCAATTTTTTTTAAATAAAGAAACAGGTGGATAGATAGAAAGAGATAAAAGAACAGCGGACGGACAAGGCTTGACCGAAAAAATCAAAATAAAAATTCAACTGACAGAGAGAGGCAAAGGCGGATAGGCTGAGTGAACTTACTCGATCTTCTTCTCCGGCTGCCTTTTTTCGATAGAGAATCAATCGTTCGCGTCGCGCGTTCGTCGGTATCGGCGTAGCATCGTGGTCATTTCATTTCGTTTCGTGTTTGATTGATGTTTTTTTTTGTAGAGATAGAGAGAAAAGAGACAAACCAGAGTCAGTTAATGGTTTCCCTACATATATAATATTTCTTTTTTTCGTTTCTTTATTCGCGATTCTTTCGTTACGATGATTTTGGTTTGACGAATTTCGCTGATAGAGCCCTACTGAGAGACATATCGGAAGGATGACCGGGGGTTGGGGAGGGCACATCGATTTGAATGATTTTGTGATCTATAGGAGGAAAGAGAGACCATCCGCTGGTCGCATGCACTGGATGATGCTGTGCTTGTTATTTCCATAAAATCTTCTTTTTTTTAAATAAAAATAGTCATATTTATTGATGCTTTCATGCACAACGTGAAAAATGTTCGTATAAAAATGCATGTATACAGCACATGAAGTTTTCATGCATAAGCCGATAAATTGAAACAGTAATATACAAGTATGGGTTCAATTATTCATTGCTCGGTATACTAAATCGTCTTTTCTTGACTTAAAAAAATATATACCGACCAATTACATTTAGCTCAATTTTGTATATCAATTTTAATAAACTGGTTTATGCATTAAAGCTTCTTAATATTGTATATTAAATTTTCTAACATTTTTTACAGCGCACGTAAAACTACATTTTGAGCGATGTAGTTTTATTCGCTAGAGAACATAGATAAATGACGATAATATCGCGAAATTTTAACTAAATTCGAATTCGTTATTGTACATTGCTCTCGAACGTTGCGATGTTACTAAATTCGTATCTAGGTGGAATATAAGCACACAGCACCATCCGGCCGATCTATTTCCGTTAGGGAAACACACGCTCTAATTTTAACCGGCCGGCACACTGCGGACGACTTGGAGAGATCGCCACGGTTACGTGCGAGAGCCGGAGTGAGTGTGAGCTCTTCGGCACTCTTTGCGGTACCCCAAAAAATTGATTCCTCCGACCGTGCTTAAATACCTCGCGGACGAAATTTTAACGGGCATCCTACTCGATGTTACGCAACAATGGCATCCCGACAAACTTTCAAATTACGCAAACATCGAATCATTTTCGAGACTTTGAGAACCGATAAAGACTCTGTTGGCTTAGTCAGAGGACAATACCTAATAATAGAATGGAATAATTTTAGCACACTCAATTCGAATCTTAAGGAAGGAACATTTTCGTTGAACATCGAGGAAAATCGTCACGGTACTGCCAGCCGATTAAAATTTCGATAAAAATTGTACAACCGTGTCAAGAACAAATCGTGACTAAGATAACAGATTCTGTACTACACGGTACTAAGGAAATTCTTCACAAAAATCTTGTTTTTTATTTACGTTTTCGTTTGTTTTTATGTTTTTTTTTTTTTGTTTCTACGATAGACCGAGGGACATCTACGTGTAAGGGAACAACGAGAAAAAAAACGTGTTTTTCTTGCAAAACTCTAACTCTACGTCAAATCTGAACAAACGGAATCGATATCGGGAGACGGTGGTTTGAGCTGCACTTTTTTGTTTGTTTGTTTTAACGGATTCACATTGGGCGGTAGACGCGCTTCTGGCACTTACTTCCTGCAAAGAGAAACGGAGAAAAACGTGGGTCAATAACGATGTTGGATTTGAAAACAAAAAAACAGTTGGTTTTTGTTTTATCACAAAAAAAAAATTAACGAAGGGCGACACTTACACTTCCTCGACCTCCTCCTCGCTGCTGTAAAAGAGAAGGAAAAGGAAACATGGCTCGTTAGTTATTCGTGGACATCATGCGACGGTATCGCATATACATTACATGAACTTAATTTAGGCGGTAACGGATGGGCTTGAACGATTAAAATCGAAAAAGACTAACATGACACTAAAGGACTCGATCTCGATCGACACAAAATTGCACGGTAATACGATACATAGTGGAGGGGTAAACGAATAACATTTACGTCAACACCGGGGCACACCAACGAGAGTGTAAAATCTTACGTGAATTGTCTACATATCTTCTGTTCGTGTGGTAGATATTTTCAGTGCCACTCAATATTAAAAATCAGCAATGAAACTTTCGAGATATTTTGACGACGTAAGAGATATACACGACGACGAAACAGGTGGCTCCTGTAAACCTGATTTTTACAAGAAGTTGAAAAAAGGGGGCGATCGCGATCCCCTAAATATATCCGTGTATGGATTCGTAGTATTAAAAATATATATCGCCATATTCTGTATTACTTTTATTATGTAATTATTTCTCAAATTGTATTAAATTGCATGTCATTATTTCTCAAAGCTATCACTAATACTTACGAGTATTGGTCCTCGTCGTCAGACATGTTTGCGGGTGATTAAGTGTGCTGTAACACAGAAAGAAGTTACGATATTAAGTGTTCAATCTTCTCAATCGGTAAATCATAAATATATATATATAATGATATTTTGAATTTTTATTTCAATAAAATAATTCAAGGAGTCGAATGATTCTCATCGATGCTAAGTTAAAATGGATTTATAGATCGTATCAATAATTGTCAATATTAATCTAGGCGAGAGATGTTCAACCGTGTGGTATCCGAAATTGAGTCGAAAGCCGATGAAAAAAAAAAAATGAAAAAAATGATAAGCCGAGGCAGAAGAGGGATGCACCGGCACTGAGTAACTCGATATCCAAGTCGCGCGAGGCAGTTTGGCTAACCCTGGCCGGAGCGGCTCGACGCCTCAAGCTCTATAAGGAGACCGACCCCTTCCTTAACTCTTGGCGCGCGCAACCCTAATTTTAGAAACCGTCCCGATCATCGCAACGCCTCCTCTTTCCGCGGTGTTCGCCATTCAGATACAGGAGAGCCCGCTTCTCCTATGTTTCATATACATTTTCATCGAACGAACCTAAAACTACGAGATCGATCGTCGATCAATCCAAACATATTTTCTTTTTTTTTTTTAATACATCTCCGACATAACTGCTAATGAATCATTGTAATCCCGTAAATGAATTCCTCAAACTTGTATACAGAATGAATGGCTTTTTTTCCTCGTTGGATCAATCGTATTGATTTACGTTGCACTTCAATTTTCTTATTTTTCTGTATCGTCGAAGAAGATTGAATCTCGCACTTGATTAGCGGCGCACTTTACAGACGACTATTCAGTCCGGCACACGGTTCAATGGCTCGCCGGTGTGCACTTGGAAATTTTCATTGAAACAGTTTCTATACGTAAAGATTCGAATTTATAATAATTCACGCATGTTAAGAAATACCCGAATACGAATGAAAAATCTTGAAGTTTCACTCTCATCCTCGATATATCACTTGATATTCTCCCGTTTCACTATACCGATAAAAACCGATTTATACATCAACATTTCGTCAATAATACTAAACAATTTTTTTTTTTTTTTTTATCACATGTCATAAGTGATGGGTGTAATTAAATGACGAATAAACCACGCGTCGACGACACTCGCGTTATGGATCCGCCGTCACCGGTGCGCGATAATTAATCGTCGATATTTAATCACGGTCTATCGATGGAAATTTATTCTACGAAGAGGATGAAAGCGAGTTATCGTCTTAGTTATGGAACTTACACCGGGTAGATTGGGAAAAATATTGAATTTGCGGCCTCGGGGCACTAGCCGATATGAAGACGGTTCCACGCACGCACGGGAAGAGCTTTTCTGGTGGAATGTGGAGTCCGCGACAGCTACAGCGGCTCTGAAGTCCGATCTCTTCGCCCCGGTCAGAAGGAAGACTCAACGCTTATCCACCACCACCTAAATTTTCTCCTCTTCTTTTTCTCTCGTCTTCTTCTTCTTCGCTTCTCGTCGCTCCTCACCCACCCCGAGGTTGCTATTATTAGGGTATCGTACGCTCGCGCCGTCACCAAAGGGCGCAGTAACATTAGCCACTCAAGCGAACAATGACACACAGCTATTGGCATACATCGGTCTCTTTTCGTCCGACAAGATTCATTGCCGAGACTGCTGATAATTGGGTAATTGCCAACAGCTATATGGGCACCGATAGTTCGCGTACGTGCAACCGTGCTGCTACCGTCACCACTCCTGACGCTGACTATTTTTGTCGGGGAAGAGACGAAGAAGTTTGCCGGGACGTTTCCCCGCACGTCTCGCCACCCTTCGTCGCCATCGCCGTCGTCCCGATCCCCGAAATCGTACTCCGGTCGTCGGGCTGCCATAACGTTTATCTGGAGTTTTGTACTTCTTACGTTTCACTTATTACCAGTCGGCGGCGAGTGAAGCTATAGTCTTCGGCCGTCGCGCTGGGGCTCTACGAGGAACCCTCGCGGAGCTCTAGCAAGTTGACGGACGGGTGCATTTACGGAAAAAAATTTTAAAAACGGACACGTCCGTTGGGGAACGAAACGGACCGCAGAAACGGTAAAACGGACCGTACGTTTGCATTGGCCCTTTTTCGGTTGCGGAAACCGAGGAAGGATCGCACATTTTTTATTACAATTTTTGGCTAAGTTTTTTTAATTTTTTTGTTGTTTTGCTTTTAATTCCGTTCGGACCGTTTTCGGTTTCCGCGACAGAAAAAAAAAAGACCAAATGCCAACAAAAAATGTACAGTCCGTTTTGTTCCCCAACGTCCGTTTTTCGGTTCGTTTGCAGTCCATCAACTTTCTAGGGAGTATTCGAATACGATTCTTCGACTTTTTCTTCTTCTCATTCTCGTTCAAAGCTCGAAAGCTTCCACTCCAATAAACCCGACGTCTGTAACAGGAACGAGGAGAGTAGAAGATTGAAGCGTTATTTCGAGACGGGTGTCGGCAAGCTTGGATCTCACCGAGATCAGGGTCGAAGCTTATTATGATAGAACCAACTACTGACCTAATTTCTCGGCCAGTTGTGCGAAACAATGCCAAAACATCAGCATGTCCGTCACTTCGGTTTGGCTGTAAACTATCAGAAGAGATCGTAAAGCTAAAACCCCACAAGGTTTATTCAATTAGGAAGGAGTGTTCAACACATTCCTCGATTGCTAAATATCAATAAGATTGCGTAATTCTCTGTAGATTAATTTTCATCGCAGATCATCCCAAAAATTCATAAAACCCGACTTTGATGAAACGTCGATTGAGTAATAGAGCGTAGGAAAATTTTCCGTCGTGTAAATAGTCTGAAACCGTGTCGATCGAGTTTCAAGGGAGTGGCGAAGGTGCGTGGGTTTTGCCGCCCACTTCGAGAACTCCCTCCCCTCCAACTCAACGAAAAAAAAAAAAAAAAAAAAAAAAAAAAAAAAAAAAAAAGGAAAAAAAAAAGTGGGAGCCAAAAAACGGACAATAAGAGACGCGAGAGCTCGTCCGGTGTTATAAACAACCGTGGAGCCAGAAAACATATCCGTCCCCTCGCTCGGATCTTTGGGTGAGAAGAAAGAGGGGTAAAGGGGAGAGGGGAAAGAGGAAGAAAAGAGGCCGAAGGGCAAATCTCAGCAACATGGCGGAAGAGAACTTCGTGAGGGAAGACACATTCTGTGTTATAAGATTGCTTTATCAGCGAAAGCAAGTTAGGTTTGTAGTGGCCGGCGAGTTCTTCGCGAGCTAGGCCCGACGGAGCTTTTGCGAGGCTTGAACGAGAAACTCGCCCGAGTCGACGACAACGCCCCTCGCCTCCATATATGGCGGGGACCGCCACAGGAGGAGAGGGCGTCAGTTAACTACCCGAATATAAAGTTGCGCTCGGCGTCTTTAAGCTATCCAAACCTCGTTCAACGTCACGCCGATTACCGACGCGAAGATTGTTGTCCTCTGCTGGTCTCGACGCTGAAACAATTAATCGACGATGTTTTTTTTATTTTTTATTTTATTTTCATTCGGTCTATCAACGAATCGATGTCCATTGCTATTTACAAGCACATTTTCATCGCTGAACATTCCGGAAATACTTTCTGATTTCTATGTACACAGAGATTCGATACGAAATGGTCGTGATCGTCGATCATGATCTCTCGATCGGTCAATCGATTCTCGGGATATTGGGAACTATCGGCCTCTTGAACGGCCTGTCTTTTCCACCGAAGCGCAGCTGACCCGATTCCTTTTTACCGCCGAAACCGCCGCCTGGAAAATCGGCGATTTGAGAACTTTTCTTTTTTTTTGTTTGATGCTCAATGTTTCCAAGGCAAATATTTTGATAGAAAGTAAATAGTACCTAGTCTCCTAGGCTTCCAGCCCTTCATCGTTCTTCCGCACTCAAAATCCACAAAGATCTTTGATCCCTTTAATACAGTCTCGTTCAATCGTCTTGCAGCCTTTCTTGCTTCGTCCTCGGATCCCATCTCAACAAAACCGTAGCCCTGCGAGTGACCCGTCACAATGTCGACTATCAATTTTGCAGAGAGTACATCGCCGCAGCATGAGAAGCACTGAGATAAAAAATAAATGGAATCATCGCAATGCGTATTTGCTTGGAAGTATATTTTTTGTTGCTTTTCCCCTAAGAGAGTCACTTGCCTCGATCAAATCTTCCTTAGTAAGAGCAGGGCTGAATCTCGCAACGAACAGCGTTCTAGACGGATTTGATTTCAATCCGTGAGGAGGCTCGTAGTGCGAAAGAATGGCACGACTCACAGCTTTGTCGTGAGGCTCCGTATCCGTGCCATCTATACTGCCAGCTTTCAGAGGATCATAGTTCTTTGCATAAGGACTCCAATTTCTCAATACGTCATCCTTGAACAGTTATTTGAATTTATCTTAATGATTACAAATTGTAACCACATTCACCATTATATAATATTGTAATTAAAAAAAAAATAACGTTACATTAGTTGACTCGCTAAAAAAGTGCAACTTACCATGTTGGCTCTGAAGCTTTCATTATCGTCTATTAATTTCCGATGGTAACCTTCGATCGATCAATTATCCCTAATGATTATTTTTTTTGTCCCCAAAGTTTGTAGGGTTAGTAGAAAATTCGCATTGTTTACATGTCCGCCATTTTTGACAATCAACGCTCTCCCTTCAGAGTTGCTCTCGAACGATTATAGTCCAAGTTCGCGGCTGCAGATGTCGCTATGATTTTCTTTAGAGAACTACGACGATATCGGCGGAAGCTCATTCCCATTTCAGGCGACAACGAGCCGTGGAACTATTTTTGATCTCACGTGCTTATTATTATTCGGGCGACGAAGAAGAGGACAGTCTCTAAACTTACCAATATCAATTTATATCGGAGTATTTAGATCTCGCGGCTGAGATCTCTCCACAAGATTGCGAAATTATATTTTATCAGGAAAATCGTTTAGCCTATATGTTTTATTTGCTTTAGCGACCTTGCCGGGATTTTCGATTGCCACGAAAGAGATGGTGAGTTTAACGATTACCAAATATGCTGCATCGACTCTTAAATCCTGTCAATAAGATCGCGCAGAAGTGTCGGCGGTTATTCAAGTAACATCAATTCGATTTTGTTAAATTAATGACGATTCATCGTTAAAGATGCCCTCTATTGAAACAATTTGAAATGTTAACGTACAATTGAATAATTTGATGGATCGAATCTATTTCCATTATGCCAGCATTGCTCCACCGATAATTCGGCCAAAAATTTTGTCGACATTTAAAGTTTATCGGCGTTCGAAAAAGACAGACAGGGATTCGAAACAGGTTTTTAGACAGAGAAAATAGGAACGGTCTACCGTATATTTATTACATGTGTTTGTATTGTAGAAGACCATTCGTCGGATGTTTTTATATAGACTTGAACATTATATTCGTTGCAGTGTTAAAATGATAGGATATCGATGTATATATTACACTGTAAAAAATGTTGGTTTGAAAATTAATGACCAGTATTGGAAGCTTTTTTACGTAAACCGTTTCGGAAATTTCCAGCACAGGGGGGTTGCAATTTTACAGTAAATGTTGTATTTTTCATGAATGTTTTTGTAAATTTCAAGCAAAAGATTTGTAATTTTAATATTTGGTTTTTTTTATTTTACAAAGCAAAGTAAATTAATGTTTAATTAATATGAGTAATGTTAGCAAATTTCAAGTTCCAGTACATTAAATTTACAATTTATTTTTACAGTGTATTTATGGAGGCGTATTATAATACCGTACATATAATTCACACCCGGTCGATTTTGAGGCGTCATATCTACATCCGTGAATGTATTGGATATGTTTTGATATATATTTACGTAGGGAATATGACCTGCGGAAAATAAATAAAAGCTCCAAAGCGGGGCAGCGGTCGGGCGGGGGGAGATAGTATATTTTTATACGGCGACTCTCTCTCCTTGGTCGGTTACTCCATTCTCTGGCATGGCAGTCATAACGTGCGTATAATAATATTGTTCGCGTGCGTCGTTGGCCCCGATATTCCTCTACAACGCCGACGAAGCGCCTTGCTTGCTTTGCCGTTTCCCATCGGTCGCAAGACACTCGAACACAAAGATTATAATAAATTAAACTTGGAATAAAACGTAGACAATATTTAACTTCTCGTATACAGCTTGGGGGCACAGATATGACTTTATCATTTTTATAAGTCGATGAAGGGAGTTAGAGCGAGATAAATCCCTTACGGTAAAGAAGTATATGCGAAAAGTATGTAGATATATATAATATCTTTATATATTTTTCATATACGCGGAAATACATATATATATAAAAAAATTCCCGGGCATATAACATCGCATGTAACTCAAAATATTTGAATTATATACCATTTTTCGTTATCAGTATATTTAATATGTGAGAAATATATGTGGGGCATTCCACTTCAAGTCGGACAGCTTAAAACCCTCACCCTCTTAGTTCAGGCTGAAAGTTCGTGATGTTTTAGTATTATTATAGTGTGAGTACCTGGCATCTTTTTCAGATTTTTATCGGCTCTCGCTTTCAAGTTAGCCAGATAGAAAAACGTGCCGTCAAGCGGGTATCGTACAATTGGTACCGCCACCGTTCCGTCGCCGTGCAGTCATTTTTCTATCTGGGCATCTAATTTAATTTAATTTAACACGCGTGTTAAAATAAAAAATTATTATATCTCAAAAACTTTTGGTCGTACAAAAAAATTTCGTGTACAAAAAAAAATACTATTTTTGGTGAACTGTCTTCGTACATTTTTTCAAAGTTTACCAAACACGAGAAACTTAAAAAAAAAACGGAAAATACTTATTTAAAAAAATTGTTCACCAAGTATGTCCCTGTGCGCTTTGCGTAATATTTCCCAGAATGTTCTTTTATTACTGCAAAACAACATGTGTAAATTTCGAAATGGGTTTGGATTGCGTTCAATTTCCACAGGCTTGAGACCAATTTTTTTCAGTATATATATATGTATATATATATACAGATATATCTTCGCATATACTTTTTTTCCATGGGAGACATGTGATCCACACACGCATGATTTTTTTAGAGCATTTTATAGTTCGTTATAAAGGAAGAAAAAAAATAAGCAAAATATTCCATCGAATTTTACATAAGTTCGACGTTAATATGAGCTCCCATTCGATTGAGCGCCAGAATCGCGTTGACTGCCTTAACCCAACGTTTCTTGATGACGTAACGCTTCAGTCTGACTTTCGATATTGGATTCTCTAGGGCAGCAGCGAGCCAGCGATGCTCCATTAGTTGATCGGCCAAAGGTCTTCGCCTAAAGTCATTCAATGTATATGTATGTAATAAACAATAATTTATATTTCTCATTACACTATTTAAACAATTGATAATTAACTATTTATCACCTGCGACGCGCCGCTTGTGTCTTTTCGTTGTTCGCCCCCTCCCACCATCGTCCCTCCTATGCGCACATCACACATGTCTTTGTTATATATATATGCTTGCTCCCAATGTCACATTCATACTTTGACATACCCACGAGAGAAAAACGGACACTGTAACTCTCGACGCTCTCGTTAGCCTCAACTCTTTCGAATAAACAAAACAAAACAAAAAGAAAGAGAAATACTAATGGTCCGACGAAAAATCAATCGAAGCTCAACGGTTGATTTTTGTGCTTCGACAGTCTCATAATTCTTTCATGGAAATGTTTACATTCACACTGTACCTCGAATAGATCCACAAAAGAATTTTTTACTTTTTTTTCATAAGATTTCGTTAATAACTTATATCTGAGAAAAAAAACAGCTTTGTTTTTCTCTTCACTTTTGGTCAACGATGTATGGAAGGCGACGTGGCGTTGGTCAACGCGCCGGTGGTCGTGGTTTTCTGTTGCTCCGATTGAAAATACTCCGCTAACGAGTTCATCGATCTTCTGGCAACCGATTCCTCGCCGCACCAGTCGACGCTTACGGATTTTCTTCCGATACCACCGCCGGGCCTCGTATTGTCGTCCCACTCGCCGAGCAAATGTAGCAAAAGATCCTTCGTGCTCTTGGGCTCATCGAGGTTCAAGCTCTTGTGCATATCACGAAGATTCGAGATTCTCGGTACGTCGCGACAAGTCTCGCCGAAGCGATGTTTGGTGCGCGCCCGTCGCCACGGTGGACTAAGATCGATTTCACGATCGTTCAACAGACTCTCGTCGATTTCCGAATCTCGACGCGGATTATCAACTTGGGCATTGCGATTTTCATCTACATCCAGTTTCCACGTTACTCTACTGTTGTTGATATCCCTCTCGGGAATCGCGAAACTCGTGCACTCACCGGTCAAGCTACTCTGATCCGATCTCGGCGCCCTGCTCGACGACGCAGTTTTCTTTAGACTGAAATTCGTTACGTTGTGTGTGTTATCTTGTCTGTCGTAATTACGACTACCGTTGAAAGTCGTGCCATTAATCTTTCTGGCTCTCGTTATGCTGGACAATTTTTCCGATATCTCGTTGCTCTCCGAACTATTGTTCGCAAGTTGATCGCTCGACGCCATCTTCGTCTTCGCTGAGCGTTGAACGAAGCTCGTCGTACCGTTTATTTTCTCGCCGCTCGATTCCAAACCCGTTTTATCCCTCACTATCGCATCGGCATTGTTGTTAGATTTTTCGTTCCTCTCACTCGTACCGTTTGTCAAATTCGGCTCGACGAATTCCTTGCTAGCATCAACTCCCGGTTGTCCCATCGCGAGAGTTCGAAGATGTTCCGACAATTTAATTATCTCCTCGGCCAGAACAATCTGCGCCGCTGGATCTCTTTTGTAACCTGTCTTTGCGTAGCCCTCGGAGGCTCGCCGCTCGAGGCCCAAGACAATCGCGCTGGGCACGGCAAGAGAGTAATTTGATTTATCGGCTGGCGAACAGGAAACTTCCGACGGTGAACTGCTGCAGACACTTCCGCACGGAGATGGACTCTGTCCGCGCAACGATGTCAGTTCCAAATTAGAGTTATCCCCGCGACCGGACACTCCTTCGCGGTCTTCCCATCTCGGTGGCTGACCGATGTCCTCCAGCTGATAGGGACTGTCGGGATGTTCACGCCAACGCTCCACGAAAAGCCTCAGATTGTCCTTCGTAACGTCCAGCTCGTCCTTCGCGCTGCTCGTCGCCGCCGTCGCTACAGCAATTTCCGGTTGTTGCTTTTGCGGCTGCTGAGGCTGCTTCTTCTTCTTTTTCTTCTTCTCCTTCTCCGGCTTCGCTTCTATCGTCGGTGTAGGCTCATCGGTGACGACGACTCTCGTCTTCGGCTCGGGAGGCTTCATCGCGAGCCATCGGTGAGAACGACACATCGTGGCCGTAGATCGCTTTCTGCAAAGAGTCAGATTGAGCCAGCGTGAGGTTCTTTCACCATCGTTATCCGTTTCTCGAAGGGTTTTTGTTTTCGTTCTTTTCCTCGAGTATACGCGGGCAGATCTCGCGAGATCTTTCGAGGATTCGAATGGTTTTTTTTTTACATAGACAATCATTGCATGCTTGGAGGCGACGAGTCTCGATGTAGTAGTAGTTGCACAGGGATGCTATATACAGTGAACTATGTACAGAGGAGGTTCTGCGCTTTCAACGGTGAATTCGTTTTTTTTTTTTTTTTTTTTTTTTTTTTTTTTTTTTTTTTTTTTTTTTTGGTTTTTTTTTTTT
>JAPYZC010007926.1:0-10114 GCA_030522665.1 Ichneumoninae sp. A BG-2022a
CCGCAAAAATACTCCGCAAAAATACTCCGCAAAAATACTCCGCAAAAATACTCCGCAAAAATACTCCGCAAAAATACTCCGCAAAAATACTCCGCAAAATACTCCGCAAAAATACTCCGCAAAACTACTCCGCAAAAATACTCCGCAAAACTACTCCGCAAAAATACTCCGCAAAAATACTCCGCAAAAATACTCCGCAAAAGTACTCCGCAAAAATACTCCGAGGTTATTTTTTCTGCCTACCCGTATACAGCACCGTCAGCGATTTTAAAGAGTTTCCCCGGCGTCCGACGAGCCCCTGAAGGGACCCCGAAAAGTCCAGGGCTCTATCGGAGCCGGACATAATACCCCGAAAATTGCCATCAAGCTTGGCGGACATAATTTTATTTCAAATTTTTACTCCTCTCAACTCACCAATAAAAAAAAAATCACGTGCACATAATTGATAACCGATGCCCCATTATATGCCAAGGGGCCATTAACTATGATCCATGCAACGCGGCGCATCGTATATCGCGCCGGCATGAATTTCTTTGTACCCGCGGAGCATCCCGTGTATATGGACAGTCATAATGTATGGCCTAGTCAGGTTGGGCATGGTCTAGGCAGGGGATTCGGTTGACAAATCATTAACTATGCATCGAGCCGGCCAGCAAATACTCGTTACTAGTGCCTCCTCGCCCATCGTCGTTCTCGCCCCGTTCCGCACCCTCCCGTTTCTCTCCGCCTCTCGCCGCCCCGCCGCCCTTCTCGTCAGCGTCCTCGACCGCACGACGACCAGGCCGAGAGTAACCCACTACGCCGCGCCACTGTCACCATCGGCGGCTACTCTTCAACTATAACGCTGCGGCACACGTACCCGGCACCGCTATCGTCCCCTTCTTCGGGTTCTCCTCCGCAACCCCATCGCTCCTCCGCATCAACGGCGCAGACCGGCAAAGCACAGTGCCACGTACGGCAGACAGAGAACCGCCGGTTCTCGGCTCGTTGGCACTCGTCCGCTCGTGCCAATCCCTAAACACCACGGCATTGGTGCGATAACCATCGCATTACTGTGCAAGCTTACCGAGCGGTGCGATGTCGGTGTGCAGTGCAACGAGACGAGACCCGCTATATCTGTGCGAGGTGTCGGTTATGTGCACGCATCGGTTGGAACGACCACCGGTGGTTGCGAGAGCACCGGGGAGCGCAAAGCTTCTCTAGGTGTTTTAAGAGCTTTATGGACCATCGGGCGTTTTAGGGATTCGTCAGGATTTAACTGTAACCACGGGACGGTGGGACATTGAACGTTTGTTCCTAAGTGGACCGTTCTGCTCCTGTTGAGAATTGGCAGTTCCGTTGATATGGACATATTGATGGCATATGAAAAGAATGTTGAGGATCATTTTTGAGATGACCAGCGGGGATCACAAGAGTCCTCTGGATGCTTTACGAACCATCGCGCATTCCACAGATTCGTCAGGATTGGTTGTAAACAGAGGATGGTGGGACATTGAAGATTTCTTCCTAAGTGGATCGTTCTGGTCCTGTTGAGGATTTGCAGTTCCGTCGAAATTGACCATTGATGGACTTATGGAAATAAAGGTGAACGTCATTTTGGAAACGACCACCGGTCGTGGCAAAAGCACCGGGGGTTGCAAAGCTTGTCTAGGGTAAAAGTGGTGAATATGGCCTACTTCGATTAACACGTAAATCAATGATATATGGACCCGGCCATATTTCCCACTCTTACCCTAACTGTTTTATGAGCTTTATGGACCATCGGGCATTGTAGAGATGATTGATATGGACATATTGATGGCATATGAAAAGAATGTTGAAGATCATTTTTGAGATGACCAGCGGGGATCGCAAGAGTCCTCTGGATGTTTTACGAACCATCGCGCATTCCACAGATTCGTCAGGATTGGTTGTAAACAGCGGATGGTGGGACATTGAACATTTCTTCCTAAGTGGGTCGTTCTGGTCCTGTTGAGGATTTGCAGTTCCGTCGAAATTGACTATTGATAAAAAATCTTGATTGACTATGGAAAAAATGTTGAACGTCATTTTGGAGACAACCACCGGTGGTGGCGGAAGGACCGGGGGTTGCAAAGTTTCTCTAGCTGTTTTACGAGCTTTATGGACCATCGGGCTTTGTAGACCTTCGGCTGGATTGGTTGTAACCAGGGGATGTTGGGACATTTCTCTTTTCTTCCTAAGCGGACCGTTGTGTTCCTGTTGAGGATTCGCAATTCCGCTGATATCGACATATCGATGCGCTTATGGAAAAAAATTTGAAGATCATTTTTGAGAATCAATTTTCAAACAGACATTATTTACAGTGCACCGGGGATAGCAAAGCTTCTCTAGGCGTTATACGAGCTTTACGGACCGTCGCGCATTCCAGAGCTTCGTCGGGATTGATGTTGACCAGGAACGTTGCACATTTCTTCCCAAGTGAATTGTGCTCTTCCTATCGAGAATTCGCAGTTCTCTCGATATCGATCTAACGATGTCCTAACGAAAAAAAAAAAAAAATGGAACATAACTTTTGCAACGAAGGCAATGCGATTATCGGATCCTCATGACAATCGTCACGATTATCGGTCCGCTTCGACGATTTTTCAATCGCCGAAGTATCGCAACGATTTATCTCCAGTTCCGTTGTCGCGGCATCGTCGAGCACTCGTTTCAATTTATTTGACACAATTATAGGTGGATTAATGTTATTGGATTATAGAGAGGAGCGATGGAAAAGTGGTATGTTGCAGAAGTGAGGGATAATCAGAATTGAATTATCGATGCGGGTATGCATGCCCGGCATTCGTAATTTATCGCGGTAAATCGTGGAAAATGGTATTAACCGGTGATGCGGAGCAGCCGTGGCCGCTGCAGCATCCGCGGTGCAGAATTAGGGGTTGGGCGGGAGGGCCGGTGTTCCGAAATTCGGGCGTGACCGCAGAGTCCTCCCGGCGAACGATTCACGCTGTGTCCGCGGAGCGATTGAATGCCCCGGAAAACGAGCGAGCGAATTGCGCCATATCCCCTATGCGTCTCGTGCCCTGGATGTCCACATGTGTGTGCGCGCTACGGTGATGCGCGCACCGGCACAGGTCGAAGCTTCCATCCTCCGGCTTCATCGACGCTAATGATTGGCTGCAATTGCGACGGCTAAAAACACAATCAGCACTCGTGAAAAACACGTTAAAAACAAAGCGGAATACACCCGGCTCGATTACAATCGGTCATAGGGGTCGGAACCGTGTATGGCTTGACGAGTTTAATACGATTTCTACTCTGGCCGTCCGGCGGATGTTTAACAGCCGCGGTGGTCGGTGACGAGCGACAATTGCCATTCGCTGTCTGACTGCGATGTTAAGCAAACAGTACTTCGCTACCGGCCGGACTTTTATCATCCGCGATAATTGAAAAATAAAAGTGAAATGAAGTTACGTTTATTTTTACGAAAATTTATGTACCTGTTTTTTTTTTTTTTTTTTTTTGGGAAATTTGTTTTCCCAGAAGACAATTGGGATAGAGTTTGAAAAATAAAAGTTGAAAAATTTTGATTTTTATTGTAGCGAGTAATTTCGGAAAAGAAAGTGTTTAGGGCTGCAAAAAGACAAATCGACCTCAATGAGGTTGAAGCAGCCTCGATGAGATCTATTGATTCGAGTTCATAATGAGTTTCGCCGTATTCAACCTCATCGAGAGGTTGAGCCAACCTTAAGTTCTTAACTCAACCTCTCGGGGGTTAAGCCACCTAAATCGTCATTGAGCCAACCATAGTCGGTTGGTTGAAGCGCTCATGTATGTTCGCTCCATCCCCGTTTTTTCTCATGATGGCAATAGTAACATTTTTTTCTGGCTATCAGCCGGACTTTTATCATCCGCGATAATTGAAAAATAAAAGTAAAATGAAGTTACATTTTTTTTTACGAAAATTTATGCACATTTTTTTTTTGGAAATTTATTTTCCCAGGAGACTTGGGATAGTACTGGAAAAATAAAAATTTGAAAAATTGTGATATTTATTGCAGCAAGTAACTTCGGAAAAGAAAGTGTTTAGGGCTGCAAAAAGACAAATCGATCTCAATGAGGTTGAGTCAACCTCAATTTGAATCAATCAACCTCACTGAGGTTACTCACTTGGCTCAGCCTCGATGAGATCTATTGATTCAAGTTCATCATGAGTTTCGCCGTATTTAACCTCAATGAGGTTGAGTCAACCTCAATTTGAATCAATCAACCTTATTGACGTTGGCTCAGCCTCGATGAGATCTATTGATTCAAGTTCATCATGAGTTTTGCCGTATTCAACCTCATCGAGAGGTTGAGGAAAACCTTACGTTGTTAACTCAACCTCTCGGTGATTAAGCCACCTAAATCGTTATTGAGCCAACCATAGTCGGTTGGTTCAAGCGCTCATGTATGTTCACTCCATCCCCGTTTTTTCTCATGATAACAATACACTGAGAAAAAGTATGGTATTTCCTGCTATAACGAATAGTTCCCAGGGGGGACGTCTATATATATACTTTGTGATAGTATAGGGTAAAAGTGGTGAATATGGCCCACCTCGATTAACACGTAAATCAATGATGTATGGACCGGGCCATATTCCCCACTTTTACCCTATACTCAATTGATTAAACTGTAATTATAGTTACAACTATAATTTTTGGTCATTGTCGTAACTGTAAAATGTAGACACCCCCCCTGGGAACTATTCTCAGTGTACTAACGTTTTTGCTTCCTCATAGAGGAGGCTTGGTTTTCGTAAAAAAAAAAAATTGAGATTTTAATGTCAGAATACTTAAAATAGTCTAAAACGTCGAGAAATATGATTTTTTGTTGGCGTCCGGATGTGTGCGTGTGCGTGTGCGTGTGTGTGTGCGTGTGCGTGTGCGTGTGCGTGTGCGTGTGCGTGTGCGTGTCAGAATCGCATCGTTTAAAATGACTATAATTCGAAAATGGCGAGTCGACAATACAGAAAATGCTTCCTCATAGAAGAAGCTTCGCAAATAAAGGAACATTATGAGAAGGCCATACGAAAATTTCAATTTGCAGCTTTCATGTGAAAGCCACATGAAAATTTCAATTTGCAGCTTTCATGAGAAAGCCACATGAAAATTTCAATTTGCAGCTTTTATGAGAAAGCCACATGAAAATTTCAATTTGCAGCTTTTACGAGAAAGCCACATGACAATGTCAATTTGCAAGGTTTTTTCGATCTGGGCTGGTTTCTCGATGGCCCCTAAGGACATTTGATTTTACAGTGGTCCATTCGAACGAGTGATTTTCATCAAGTTTTTGGAAAAGAAAATGGATGATGCCCGGCACCATTAGCGGAGGGAACAATGAGAACCGAGGGGAATTGAGGTTGAAAAGATCGCGCCGTAACGTACGTATATACGCGCACGTACGGTTGCGTCTGGGTATCTCGCTCGGTAAATTTTCCCCGGAGCCGGTGGGTATAATAATGGGTAAACACACTTCCGGCTCCGAAACCTTCGGCGTAATTCAGCGAGATTTTACGTGGAAAATTTTGCCGTCGGTACCGACTTCCCTCTCACGGGGTAGAAAACCTCTCACGGGTTCTTCCGCCGGGCTCGGACACGCCGACACGATCGTCGGGCCGCCCGTATATATCGCGAGACTCGGAAGCCTCCGCTCTCCCGGACGAGCAAATCTCGCCTTCGTTTTCGCTCTTCTCTCTTCCGAGGAGTTTTCAACCCTTTCGCTCGAGGTGAGGGGGGGGGGGGAGGCCAGCCTTCCTCCACCTGGTATAATATTCAATTACATAGCTGCAAGTAAAGTCAAACAAGCCTGAGCGGCGAGAGCCGCGGGGACGGGTGTACGCAGGTTAGCCTGGAAAATCTCTAGGTATTTTTTTTTCTTTTTTTTTCTTCTCCTTTCACGTGCTCTGTCTTATGGCACTGGCGGAGTTCCGTTGCGGCTTTCCTTCTCTTGTCTCTCTACTTCCCTCTTCGCTCACAGAGCTCCGCAGTGCTTTTCCCTACTTCGGCGAGTCCGCGGGTGAGGGCGGAGATGGTTACGTAAACCCTCCTTCACTTCCGCCCGTTTCCTTCCTTCATACTTTTTCGACCAGCCAACGCCATGTAGTATATATATGTATATATGTATGAATATATGTATGTATGTATGTATGTATTTATGTATGAATGTATGTATATATGTATGTATGTATGTATGTATGTATGTATGTATGTATGTATGTATGTATGTATGTATGTATGTATGTATGTGTGTGTGTATGTGTGTATGTGTGTGTGTGTGTATGTGTATACGTTATGCTATATGCGCTACGGCACTGTACTTCGCGTGCTTCCATTCCGTTTCCGGGTTTGTTTGCAGAAAAGCAAAGTACGCACATAACATGGAAGATTAATAAAACTTCACTGACGAGAGTAGAGGAGTTCTTCGTACACTCGCTTTCACTGCTGGCCGGGTGAAAATAGAGGATAAGAAAAGTTCAACCGACTCGACTATGTGGCATGTTAATTTCACGCGGGAAAAAAAAAAAATTGTTTACGTTTAACAAACATTTCTTGTGCACGATCGTTAACTCTTTATCTCGATACATTCGCCATTTTTTTTAGTCGGAAAATACGATTCGTTGATCTCAAGAAATTGGGAATCTCTGCGGTCGAGAAACATTTTGCGAGATACAAAGAAATGGTTTACATTTAACGAATATTGCTTGTGGGTAAACATTGAGTGTTTGTCTCGATAATTTGTTTTTTTATGCTTATATAATGTTAATATTGTTATTTTTGAAATATAATAATAGTAGTACAAGTTTGTTGCGTCTTTATATAGCGAGCTGTGAATACATCAGTTCCGATTCTAGAGTCAACGGTAGAACATCGTGATGTTAATAATAGTAGTACAAGTTTGTTGCGTCTTTATATAGCGAGCTGTGAGTACATCAGTTCCGACTCTAGAGTCAACGGTAGAACATTGTCATGTCTCAAAAAAGGAAACAAGTCGTAAATGAACTAATAATGTTAATATTTATACGGTGTGTTATTTTTTAAATATAATAATAGTAGTACAAGTTTGTTGCGTCTTTATATAGCGAGCTGTGAATACATCAGTTCCGATTCTAGAGTCAACGGTAGAACATCGTGATGTAATACATCAGTTCCGACTCTAGAGTCAACGGTAGAACATCATTGATGTCTCAAAAAAGGAAACAAGTCGTAAATGAACTATTAACCTTTATACTCAGTGGTGTGTTATTTTTAAAATATAATAATAATAGTACAAGCATGAATTGAGTATGTTATCCATGTTATGCGAGTTTTGGCTTATCCGACGTATGCTCTCCCAACATTACCTCGGACAAACCAGCTTCATAAATTTCAAATTAATATCTCGCTTAAAAAAAAAAAATAACAGAAATAATTTACGATGTTTTAATTTGAGTGCACGGTAGAGAGACGTTCCGTGTTTTATTCAAATTAAAACGTCACTGCCCCGATAACCGGAGCGTAACGGAAGTGGGATGGTCGGTTCGCCACTTTCGTCGACCACTTTCGGTAGTACTTGAGCCGAATTACCGGGGATGATGCGTCGACAATAATGAAGTCCGAACTGGCGCACGGACGTGGCTGCATCGTCGGCGGGCACGGAAATAACGGGAAAGCTTTCGGAGCGGCAACCACCCTCGTCGGTCTCGGTGAAACGAGGTAACATAATAACCCGCTCAATTTGCCTTCGACCGGCCGTCCAAGCCCTTTCCGGAGGGGCATTTCTCGATACATCGGGCTGCTCCCGTAACTACCCCATCGTCGTTAGTCCGCGCCGTCCGCTGGACAAGCGCTCGTGAATTATTAAACGAAATACATAAGTGTGCGCGCACGAAAAACGGCTCCGCGGTTCTCGATGTCCGACACGGCGACAGAGTGAGAATCGGCGTACGACGAATTCTCTCGTGAGCGTCGTGGAGCCATTGAACAAATGGTCGTTTAATGGCATTACTTATACAGCGTGTATATCGAGGCGCACCCCTTTAACATCCAACCGCACGATAATATAAACTTACTCGCGACCACTCGATTATCCGTTCAGACTTACACTTTGGCGAACCTATGAGACACATTTTTTTAAATGGATTTATTTATTTTTTTAATTAAGAAAAATGAATGATTGTTAAAAAAATTGCCTAAAAACGACGAATTACGAAAATTTCAGTTAACGATTTTTTACAATGAGAAAACTACGTGCAAATCGGCTTGTAATTTTTTTAAAGGTATTTCTTGCGAACAGTGTTCCTAGTGAATTAAAAAATCTGAAAAAATTCGTACGTGTTCACAGAAATTAACGAATCATTTTCATTTTAAAAGAGTTAGGTTTTCGGGAGATTTGTTGAACAATTTTATTTTTTTATCAATTTGTTGATAACATTTTGGAATAATTATTATGCGAAATTAATATTTTCAGCACCTTTGATATGTATGATTTTTTTCAGATTTTTATACCATCCAGAAGTGTTTGCAATTCCCTCTCATTTCTGTGAAACTTATGCGATGTGAAAACTATTCGCAAGGACTACCTTAATTCTTGCGATTAACGGTACGAGCCTACTTGCGAAAAGTACTTGGAAAAAGTGCTTGAGAAATACTTCAAGCACAAAAAGTACCCGAAGTATTTCTAAGAACTTTTTCCAAGTACTTCAAGTATTTGTGATACTTTGTAGTTTGTACTTAAATTACCTTTCGGTACTTTGCCCAGCTCGCCCGTATAAGTTAATCGTGAAGCATAAAAACATGAAACTGCTCGAAAACTCACGATAGGGTAAAAGTGGGGAATATGGCCCGGTCCGTATATCATTGATTTACATGTTAATCAAGGTGGGCCACATTCACCACTTTTACCCTACCAACGATACGATTAAATCGGGCTGGTGTTCGAATGTTGCAATTATTTTCTGCAAAAAAAAATAATCGACAGACATCAGCCCGATTCGATCGTGCCATTGATAACGTGAATTTTCGATCAGTTTCACGATTTTTTTTCTTCTCCGCTATTTTCTACTTTCATTTTTTTTTCTTTTCTTTTTCCGCTTCTTTCTTTCGTTTTCTATCTCCGTAGCTCGTTCCGCAATGGCGCCGTCTGGCACGAACCCTACCGCTATCCTCCATTCTGCCTGGGCCAACCTCTCCCTTAATTCCAGCTAATTAATAAACTTTTACCATCTCCAGGCTTGTGGATCCGCTTCTGCTCCTCTGCTCGCTTCAACCCCGTCCCCCCCTTTCGCCCCGCACCCGGCACACTCCTCTTCCTCGTCGGCCGGGATTGCGCGAGCTGTGCCAGCCACCGGGATCCTCGGCAACCCTCTTTGTCGCCCTGCCGCGCCCGGCACTTGAATTCATCTCCTAACCAGTTCGCTTCAAAGGGAGGCTTCGTCGCTGCTCCCGCGCTACCTTGCCTTCGCCGTTTCTCATCCTCCTCCGGTTCTCCACTGCCGAGCTTTACTCTCACTTCCAACATCCCTTTCGTTCCTGCGCCACGCTATACATAGACATCCTTTGCCGCATTCGTGCATCCGCGGACGCCGAAAGACACTGCTTTGTTTCATCCTCAGGCAACCGACGGATCTCTCGCAATAACCCACACTGCCGGAGCCGCGAAACCTTCCTGCGAGCCATTTGGCAAACACTGCGTCAAGGTGCGTTCGCCTTTGTCGGCGGAATTTCGATAACGGAGTGTGCTCTCCATTTTGGTGCAACGGTTGTCGGGATAGGTTGAGAAAATTATCCGGCCAAGGTGGTTGTTCTGTTGGTTACTCTGGTGTTGGGAATGAGATTGGGAAATGGCATTCTTATGTTGGTTCCAAAAATTGTAACGCATGTGGTACGCTCATTCATTTTTTGGGTTAATGCCTTGCCGAAGATTGTCGACCAGTTGCCGAAGTTGTCGAAGTTGTCGGACACTTGCCAATGAAACGTTACACTGTAAGAAATCTGCGGTGTAATCTGCGATGGTGTGAGGGGTAAAAAAAAAGCCGGTGTTAAGATTAACACCATTTCGCAGTGAAAAGTACACCGGACATGTGGTAAACCGGTAATGCGGTGTACTGTAAGAAATCCTAACACCAAATTGT